>VSMD01037400.1:0-90652 GCA_008750895.1 Mirza zaza
GGCGTTCCGGGAAATGCCACTCAGGGGAGGTGGTGGGTGGTGCAGTGACCTGTGACACCCCAGCCCACGCCTGTCCCCAAGCAAGGCAGCCACCCCCCATGCCCGCCCACCCCACCCATCGTGGGAACACGGCCCAGGCAGCTCTCTGAAGGGGTCCGTTCTGGGAACCCCAGAGCCCTGTGGCTGAGTGCCCACATGAGCTCCAACCTGTCCCCTCGGTGTAGTAAGTCCTCATGTAACATCATTGACAGGTCCTTGGAAACTGTGACTTTAAGCAAAACATGTATAACAAGACCCATTTTCCCATAGGCTAATTGATATAAACAAGAGTTAAGTTCCTACTGCATATTTCTGGTCACAAAAACATCATCAAGCTTCTAAATAAAGACCAAAACACTTCTAATATTAAACACTGAAGTTCTTGTGAGCTATGCATACATTGAAGAAAGATGAATCGAAACAAGTAAGATAATTATTTACTCAATTATTTCAGCTCAGGGTTGTGGGTGGCCAGAGCCTGTCCCAGCAGCTCAGAGCGCAAGGTGGGCACCAGCCCCGGCCAGGATGCTGTCCACAGCAGGGCCACACCCATGCTGACTCAGACACGCCGGCGAACCTGCCAGGCACAGCGCTGGGACGCGGGGACCAGAGTGAACCCGCCGGGCACAGCACTGGGATGCGGGGACCAGAGTGAACCCGCCGGGCACAGCGCTGGGACGCAGGGACCAGAATGAATCCGTTGGGCACAGCGCTGGGACGCGGGGACCAGAGCGAACCCATCGGGCACAGCACTGGGACGCGGGGACCAGAGCGAGTGCCCACAGAAAGTGCACACAGCCAACGGGGTAACCTGCCACAACCAACAGCGGCCCCAGCCAGGAACTGAGTTTTTCCCCCATCAACGTTATAAAAAAACGGCGTTATCTGAGGGCCTGCTGTGGTTTCATCTCTAAATTGGGGGCACCGCAACCCTGATTTCAGTATCCTAAACTCCCATTTCAAAGGAGATGAGAAGATACACTACTATAAATGATGCATGTGGGTATCTTGTTCTGTTGTTTCTTAAATTGCTTTTGGAGCAAATCCCAGTGGATAGCAACAAATGGACGTTTCCTGAACTCTCCCGCCATGCCAGGCACTGCATTGCCCTAGCATGTCCCTCGACTGCTCATGGAATTTCCACCACGACCGTTTGAGGTGGGCGCCATCCCGCTATCTCCCAGCTGGGGAGACTGAAGGAAGCCCAGGGAGGTGGCGTGATGTGCACCGTCTGAGCACACGGCAGGGCCAGGGCGCATCCCAGGACCGTGAGACCCAGAGCTCCTGCGTGTGCCACTGTCCTGACCATCATGACTCTCCAGAGAGGAGTTATGCTTAAAATACAGAAGCCCGGGCCATGACCCCAACACACAATCTCCAGGTGGGGCCAAGGGAATCTGCACTCTGACCAGCAGGCTGCCCCCAGCCAGTCAGACTGACTCCATAGGCCTCAATTTTCCCATCTGTGAAATGGGCCACCCCTTCCCCCCAGGGCTGCTTGGGGCTCAAATGAGGGAAGTGCCACACATGCATCCTGAGAACAGCCGAGAGGCACCTGGCAGAGGCTTCACTGGGGAAGACACCTCCATTCCACCATGGGAATCCCTGGGTGCTAAGGGGACTTCCAAAAGCCAGGCGGGGTGGGAGGGTGCACCCATGACTCCTCTAGCAGGAGCAGGCCCAGGGACACTCACGCGCTACTGTATCTTCTGTGCAGTGTCTTTCCAGGCAACATCACGTGGCAAACCAGTTAAGCGGGGGCGGGGTGGAGGTGAAATCCCCATCCCCATCCCTCACTGGGAGCCCGAGGTGTGATACCCGCTGGGGTGCTGTGGCCACCTGGTGAGCCTGCAGCAAAGGCACGGACTCACGGTCCACACTTGTGCACACCCACACGTACCCTTGTACACACATAAGTACACACAGCACTTCGTGCACAAACAGGTGGCTGTCCCCAGAGGTTCTCTCCCTGGGCCAAACCCACATGCCCCTTCCTCTGGGATATCACTGCCAGCATGCTCAGGTAAAGACTCCAAAAGCACAGCCGTTACGCTGTCACCTACAGGGCCAGAGTCCACGTAGGAGCCTGCACACAGAAATACCCGTGCAAACCAAACGGCAAACACAGCCGCAGGTGCTGAGCACGGCTGGGGGCTGTGCCGAGTGATTGCACGTTCTCTCATTGAGACTCTGCTGTCTCCAGGAGGAAGGTGTCATTACCATCCCCACTGACGGCAAGTCGGAGGGCCTGCCGGGACAGAGCTTAGATCCAAACCAAGAGGGAGGCTCTGCTCATTCATATTCGACACTTTCTTTTAAAGAGCCTTCAGTGTGCCCAGCACTGTCCTTGGCCCTGGGGACCCGGTGGTGAGTAAGGCAGAGCTGGTCTCTGCTCTCATGCCGATGACAGCCTAAGTGGGACTCCAGAGACCAAGCTCTGAGCCGCTGGTCTCTACCATCTCCCAAAGGCCACGGGCTCCTTTCAAAAGGGAGCCCCCCCCACGTCTGGGTCCCTGATGTCCACTGTCGGCAAGGAGCCCATCAGAAGACCCTATAAGGAGGTGGTCTGGGTTAGAGGCCAAGAAGTCCCTTTGGTTTGTTCTGTTTGAGACAGAGTCTCCTCTGTTGCCCGGGCTAGGGTGCCGTGGCCTCATCAGAGCTCACTGCAACTGCAAACTCCTGGGCTCAAGCCATCCTCCTGCCTCAGCCTCCCGAGTAGCTGGGACTACAGGTGTACACCACCACACACAGCTGATTTTTTACCATTTTTGTAAGGATGGTCTTGCTATGTTGCCCAAGCTGGTCTTGAACACCTGGCCTCAAGCGATCCTCCCACCTCAAGCCTCCCACAATGCTAGGATTACAGGCATGAGCCACTGTGCCTGGCCAAAGACACCCCTTTGATTTGCCATCGGCCAGCAAAAACCAGGTTCTGCAGGCTCATCAACTCGCAGAGGGCACCCAGGGAGGTCATGCCTGCGTTCTGGAAAATTAAAAGCTGCCTCTGGGCCTCGCTCCCTTCATCTCTCCCGGTCCCCCGGGGTGGCCTTGATGGAGTCTTGAAGCGTAGGGATCAAAGTGGAGGCACAACAAGTGCACCACGGCTCCACCAATCAAATGATACAACTCACCTAATCCTTTGGCAGTTTCCTTTTGGCTGTCTCACCTACTGGCAGGCATAGGCCTAATGATACTAGCCTCTGCTTGGGATTTCCAGACACAAGCAATCTCTCCAGGAACCTTTATGGACCTCTCTTAAAGAGGATGTCAGGCAAACGTCCCATTTGGGGATGTAATCATATTAGCCTCTGACATTGGTGGGGCACTTGCCATGTGTTGGGGCACATATATTAACAACCCATTATTCTCATTCTGCAAACAAGAAATGAGGCACAGAGAGGTTTAGGAACTTGCCCAAGGTCACAGAGCTGGTAAGTGGAACACTTTTACCCAGGGAGTCTGTCTCAGGAATTTGGGCTCTTAACAGCCACCTCTTTACTAGGCTGAATCAATCCAGTTTCACTGCAAGAGCACCCTCACATTTCAGAGAAGTCCTCAGGGTGCCTGAAGTCCCCAGACTGGCCACACCCCTCTCCCTGTCCAAGCCCAGCACCTCTGATCTCAGCCTCGCACCTCCCCAAGCCCTGCCCAGCCCAACTTTGCCTGTGGCTCATTTCTCCTCAGATTCCCCATGCCCATGAGCTGGCCCGTCAGGAACTGGGGTGCAGGTCTCACGTACGAGGGGGCAGGCTGGGTGTGCGGCAACAGGGGGCAGTGGGGGCTGGACGGCGTGTGCCCGTCCACGGGGTGGCCACTCCTCAGCAATGGCCATGGCCAGCCAGGTCCATTTTTCCAGGCACACTGAAAATCCAAATTTTTATGTGAAATATTCTCATTGAAAAAATGCTGGCATTAAATTCAATTTCTTTTTTTAATGTAAGGGCCAAATAATCACATTTGTAGGTAAAATCCAACCCCCAGTGCTACTCGTTTGCAACCTCTGCTTTAGAAGATCAAGTCCATCAGGAAGTTTCATAAAGAAAAGACGAGGGGCCCTGATGCTGAGTGAGGACCTACTATGAGCCAGGGCCTGTGTGAGGCTCTCTTGTTAACTCCGCCTAGCAACCCTGTGGGTCGGACTTACATCCCCATTTGTAGACCAGAAAACAGGCTCAGAGAGGTGAGGTGAGCTGCCTAAGAACACACAGCATGTGGGTGGGAGCCCTTGGATGGGGACCCAGGTCCAGCAGACTCCGAAGCCCTAGGGGTCTCTGTACTCCATTGTGCCCTCTTCCCTCCCCTCCCCCAGCCCTCTGCCAGCTGGCCCAGGTCTGCCTGGCAGCACGAACGGAGGCTCGAGAACACACGGGTCCCGGGTGGCTGACTCGCCATGCTCTGCTGAGTGCCAGGCAGGCAGAGGTCCAAGTGGGTGACGTGCCTGTGTGGCCCCACTGTGAGGGCCCGGCCCAGGGCGGGCACGGCGGAGGTGGGCAGGCCAACCTTCTCAGGCCCTCCTGTGCCTCAGGGCTCACTCAGCTCTGACAGAACACCTGGCTCCCAGTGTGACCCAGTTTGTAGCTTGGCCAGGGAAGCTGAGTTGAGGAAAGTCAGGCAGGCCCAAAGCTGGGACCAGCTCCCGCCCCCTGGCTTGCTGGGCAAGTCTGGGCAGGACTCTTCCACTTGCAGAAACTTGGTCCCCCCAACTCCACAACGGAGGGGCCGGCTTCACTCATCACCCTGGCCCTCCAGCTTCCATGTTTACCGATTCTATTCAGCCCCGGACCTTGAGGCACACCAACACTGGGAAAATACCTCCACCTTGGTGTTCTCAGCTGTAAAGTGGGGCGGCATAAGAGCCGCTGCACCACAGGTCTGCTGTGAGAGCTGATAAGACGGTACAGTCGCAGGACGCAGCGTGCTCCCGGTGCCCCAGAGATGGAGGTACACGTGTTCCCCTCCACCGTCACCCGTGCTCCCACCGTCTAGGACCTGCAGCTTCTTCCCTCCCGTCCTTCCAGAAACACTGGGAGCCACAGAGAAGGGGTGAGGCCTTGTGCTGCGCACCAGGAGCAGAGAGGAGCCAACGCCCGCAGCTGTGTCCCTGGCAGGGATCTGAGGACCCAACACTCACCAAGACACAAACGGCTCCCGCAGCCAACCGGGAGAGTACAGGATAGAAATTCGGCAGCAGTGTTCCTGCAGCCTCTTGCTGGTTGTTCGCCCTCAACCCTCACCCCCCCGCACCTCAGTTTCCCCATCTGCAGAGAAAACAACCACCCCTAGACCACACCCCTTCCAAGGGCTTTCTAAACTCTTGAGTCCTGTCGGTCACTTCTGTGATGAGCATGATTAAGTTAATCAAGATCTACGGTACCCAGTTCCCAGAGTTCGACTTGAATCATAACCGGGAGCCTTACGCAAAGCTTCCCCAGCTTGCCTGGTCCGAAGAATTGCTGAGGTCACTTGTGGAAAATGCAGATCCCCGGGCCTGGAACGGACTCTCTAAGGGCTGCACGGGGCCCTGGGCCATCAGGGAAACCTCCCAGCTTACCAGAGAGAATACAGTTGCTCAGCTCAGGAAACAGACAAGTGAGATTTCCAGGGTCAGGTGATCTAACAGAAAGCAGCACCTTCTGGGGGTCAGGAAGTCTTGAGTTGCGGCTTGCCTCTGTTAGCCTGTCAGCTGTGCGACTCTGGGCCGGGCCCTGGGCTTCTCTGAGCCTCCTCTCCTCCCGGCGGGAACCATTAAGCCTAACCCCCAGGCTGGGGTTGCGCTGGGGCGTCAGGTCTCCTTTCCCTCCCTCCGCTCCCCTGGCTTCCTTTAGGCACATTCTGGGGCTGATGTGCCATTTCAGGCGGGGGAGCAGGGGTTGGGGTGGAGGGCGGGCCGTACCTGGTGGCCTCCCGTCAGGACAGGTAGCAGGCCACCCTCTCCTCCTCTGGGCAGGGCCTGAGGAATGCCGGACCTCCCAATTCCTCAGGACACAGTTGAAATGAATCCTTCCAGATGTGCTTGCACCCTCGGGAGAAAACCGGAAACACTTCCCACACTCAGAGAAACTCGGCAGTAAGCACCCAGGTCTGTGGCGGCAGCGCTCTCCTCCTGCCTTCAGCAAACATCTCCGGCCCCGCCGCGTGCAGACCCGCGCGGAACAAGCAGTGCGACCCCCCCCCACGCCCGCCCGCCCGCCGCCCCCCGCGAAGGCAGACGGGGAGCAACGGGAGCTGCACAGACTGCACTGCGACTGCGCCCCGTGACTGAAGGACGGCCCGGGTGTCACAGCAAGGCGCAGTGGGCAAGGGCCGGGCGACCCACGTCAGAGTGAAGGGGCAGTCTGGGAGGACGGTGTTTTCTTTTTATTTCAGCATATCGCGGGGGTACACAGGTTTAGGTTACATATACTGCCCGTGCCCCCCCCACCCGAGTCAGAGCTCCAGGCGTGTCCGCCCCCCAGACGGTGCTCACCAAACCCTGGGAAGATCTTTCTTGGGGAAAGTTACGAGTTAGCCACACTAATCCGCTGGGCTCCTTCCTTAAAAATCTGTCACCCATGTCCTTTTCCTTCCTTCCAGTGCTCGCCACAGTGGAAATGACCACTGTGCAGTCATTGGTTCGCTGTCTGCCCATCTTTCCTCAACGGCCTGGACCTGCCGTGAAGGCAGACAGAGCGACAGACTTCTTTCCCAGAATCCCTCCGATAAATCTTGGAGTGAATGAAGGAATGCACCCCACCTCCCCACAAATGGCCAGGTTGCTGGGAGCCCCGGGTGGCCTGCACGCTGTCAGTGGGCGGGGCTTGGTGCTGTCAGGGCTAGTGGGGAACTGGGAGTGTGGGGGTGGGGAAGCCAGACTCCTCTGCCCCGGGAACTAGTCCCGCCGGGGTCTAGAGCACAATGTCAGAAAGACACGCGGGGACCCAGGCCAGCCCTCCCCTCAACAGCACATAGCGGAGCAGCCTCCAGGGGTCAGTACCGGCCAACGCCATCACCCACTGGCCAGCAAGCGGGTGCCAAGTTCCCAAGCATGCCCAGGGCTGCCTTCTGACTTCTCGCTCCTGGCAGCTGGCCTGGGAGGCTGTTACTCCTGTGCAAACGCAGCCACAGGTCCCAGGCAGGTGACGGGTGGCAGGGACCAAGAGGTGGGAGAATGGCACGAATGCACATGACCCCTGCTCAGTGCATGCACACCTGGTCTGAGATGGCAGTCAGGGGCAATGAACAGAGCCTCAAATCTAATGTGTGACTCAGGGGATCATGCCCTGCTCTGGGCCTCAGTTTCCCCATTGGTAAAGTGACACCACTGATCCCTCCTGCACAGATCAAGGTGCCAAGATCTACAGACTATGATGTCCTTCGTACACTCGTGAGTGCTACAAGGTGAGAGGTTGACTTTCATCCACCTCTCCCTGCAGCAAGTTTTGCATTTGTCTGTGCACAAATTGTGTGTCAGCTGTCCCCTGAGGCAGCATTTCCCAAGGTGTGGCACTCATGCCATCAGTGGGACCTGGAGTGATTTCAGGCAATACAGGGAGCTGGCAGTTAAGTGACATCAGACCTCACAGCAAGAAGGTTATTCCCTATTCAGCTGTCTTCTGAGTAGTCTAAGAACATGAGAAAGTCTCAGGGTGGTACTGTCCCAGCTTCAACACATCCTCTCTCTAGCACTTTTTTTTTCTTTCTTTTTTTTGAGACAGAGTCTCACTCTTTGCCCAGGGTAGAGTGCCGAGGCGTCAGCTTAGTTCACAGCAACCTCAAACTCCTGAGCTCAAGCGATCCTTCTGCCTCAGCCTCCTGAGTAGCTGGGACTACAGGCATGCACCACCATGCCCAGCTAATTTTTTCTATATATTTTTAGTTGGCCAATTAATTTCTTTCTATTTATAGTAGAGACGGGGTCTCGCTCTTGCTCAGGCTGGTTTTGAACTCCTGACCTTGAGCGATCTGCCCACCTTGGCCTCCTAGAGTGCTAGGATTCCAGGCGTGAGCTAGCACTTGTTTTTAACAGACCCAGCAACTTCAGCAGGGGCCATGGACTAGCTAGAACGGAACAACACTGCGATTATTTGTATCAACCTATGGTAGGTGATGTTGCCTTTTCTATTTGTAAAGATGTTACAAAGTTACCTTTCACGGATGAAAGTGTTAAGTTCAAAACCTGAGCAATTTAAAGAAAAATTATTAAGTAACTAACACACATTGTTTAAGCATATGCCCCAAATCATGAAGATGGTACCAGAGTGGTGAAAGGTTGAACACTAACTTCAGTAGCACGGCAGGGATGTGTTTATTAATATGCTCATTAAAGCCAGTTCTTTTCTCTTTCTCCTGGGTGCACCACTGGACCTGTTTCCTGAGCTCTCCTGCAGTTGGGCGTGACCAAGTCCCTGAGTTCTGGACAAAGGAGTGTGAGCAGAAGTAAGGGCACCACATCCCACCTGCCACCCACCCCTCCACGTCCTCCTTTCTCTCCTGCCACTGCCAGGCCAGGGAGAGGATCCCACACGCCCCAAGTGGGCAGAGCCAAGAGACAGAAGGAGCCAAGGTCGCTGAGTACCCAGGGGGAGCAGAGCACCCCACCTTCTGTTAGCACTTTACGTGAGTGAAACACCAGCTCATGTTGCATTCCAACCCTGAGATTCTCGGGTTGTTTACAGGAATTCACTGACTTAGGCTAAAACAAAGGAGGCATCTCTAGTCCAATCTCCTGCCCATCCATAAGGCTTCTATGACAGCCTGGGCATCCTGGTGCTCTTTCCTGTACCAAATAGGTACCAGGCACTTAATAGATGCCAAGCACAGTCCTAAGGGCTTTGCAGAGACACACTCATTTAGTTCTCATGACACTCCATGGATTGAGGCACTATTTATTAGGCTTTTCTTTCAATGAGGCAACTGGGGCCCAGAGGGGTGGAGCACCTTGCCCACGGTCGCACACCAAGGGAGCAGTGAAACTGAGACGCGAACCCAGGACTGCCAGATGTGCAAAGCCCTCGCTGTGCCCCAGTGCCACACAGCCTCTCTGAGCACACCCCTGGGAGACTGCCGTGCCCGACCGCGTGCCGCCCCTGGGCTGAGCCCTGCAGACGCCAGCGCAAGTGTGCCACTGCTGCAGCCCTGGGGCCCTGTGGGCGAGACGGGAAGGGACCAAGCGAGCCGCGGCAGAGCTGGATGGGGACAGGAGGGACACGGAGCAGGGGAGGAGGAGGAGGTGCTGGAGGCTGGCTGCAGAGGTGTGTGGGGCTTTGGCCGGTGCAGACGGGTGGAGAGACGCTGTCTCACCTGGAGCCAAGACACACCTCCTGCGTCCACAGGAAGGGCTGGGGATAAGCCCACACCCCGTCTACGTAAGGGGCCTAAAGTCTCACACTCACCCCTTAAACACGTCCCTGCACCGGGAGAAATGTTCCCAGTCCTTTCGAGGTTTCTCTTATCACGTGGCTCCCACAGCCCCCACTATCGGCTCTTACAAAGGGCACTGGGTGTAACGGAAAGACTGTGGGCTGGGGGGTCGGATCGGCTGTGACTCCAGCTCTGCCCCTCCCTGCTCTGAGCCCAGACGGTACCTCCCCCCTCCCAGGTTTGTAATAAGGTAAAATGACGTCATGACTGTAAACCGCCAGACATCAGCCCGGCGCAGGGGTGGGGGGGGGCAACTGGCCCTAAGGGCACCCTTCACTCCCCACCCCCGTCTCACACCACCAGGCTCAGAGGTGACGCGTGCCCAGTGCTTCGGGTCCCGCAGTCGGGGCAGAAAGAGGCACTGTCATGTCACGTGACATCACAGTAGTCAGTCCTCTTCCCTCTAGGAGGGAGGGTCGGCGTCCAGTGAGGAAGAGGGGAGAAAGAAAGACTGCAGACGCAGGTGAGCAGCGACCTGCGGCCGTAACCAGGCGCAGAAGGTCAGGCTCATCGGAGAGGGCGCGTGGGCGTCACGGACCCTGGAGGGGTGTGCTGGGAAGGGCACTCAGATCCGTTGCTTCCTAGACCCCTAGCCCCGTCTGCCCGTAAGAAGTCGCTGGACAAACCCAGCCTGCTGGGGACACTCCACAGGATGCCTGGATAGTCCTGCTCAGACTGCCAAGGTCCTGACAAACCAGGAAGGACTGAGAAATTGTCCCCAACCAGCGGGGACTGGGGAGACATGAGCTCCAGACGCAATGCGGGACCCTGGAGTGCCGGGAGGACACTCAGGGACATTGGGAGATCCTGCTAAAGCCTGGAGCTCAGCGAATAGTCACGTGCCAAGGTCAGCTTCTTACATGGGACATGGGGTCATGCAATGTGGGACCCTGGAGTGCCGGGAGGACACTGAGGGACATTGGGAGATCCTGCTAAAGCCTGGAGCTCAGCGAATAGTCACGTGCCAAGGTCAGCTTCTTACATGGGACATGGGGTCATGCAATGTGGGACCCTGGAGTGCCGGGAGGACACTGAGGGACATTGGGAGATCCTGCTAAAGCCTGGAGCTCAGCGAATAGTCACGTGCCAAGGTCAGCTTCTTACATGGGACATGGGGTAACGCAGGGGGAACCGCAGGGCACGTGTGGTACCTGTACTGCTTAACAACTTGCCCGAAAACCCAAATGATTCTACAATAAGAACTGTATTAGAGAGAGACACAGAGAGAGAAAAAAAATACCAGAACTAAGACACACGTCTCATGCAGTGGCAGGCAGGGGTAGTCTGTTTAGCTCAGAACCCCCAACTTCTAGAACAAGACCCAGCACACAGTAGGTCTGCAGCAAATGCCTGCTCGTGGGGGTTGGGGACCGACCAGAGCTTTCTGTGGCAGGACGAGCAGCCCCGCGCTGACGCAGGAAATCTGCAATCTCGAAGCTCCCCGCCAGGGGCCCCGTGGCAGTCGCCGGCCCTCAGACGCACAGGGTGGCAGGAAGTGGCCACCCAGGTCCTGCCTCCACCGCCCCAAGGCTTCCATGGCAACAACCGTAAACATGACCAAGTCGCCAGCTGCTGACGTTGGGGGTGCCGTGGAGTGGCCCCGAGGGAATCAAGGCGATGACGCTGCCCTCCCAGGGCATGAAACAGTGGCTGAGAAAGCCATCTTCGGCATCAAGACAGGCGCTGAGGCTCAGCTGTGTCACCCACTGTGTGACCTTGACCAAGTGCTGTGCCCTCTCTGTGTCCCAGCAGCCTCCTTAGGGGGACGGGAATGATTAACGGTTCCCACCCGAGGGAATCCAAGAAAAGCCTTCATCCTGGCACTTGATAAATGGTAACCATTGTGGGCACTGCTGTTCTCACAGCACAGGCCTGGAAGTCGCCTGAACAAGACATCCTGGGGGCAAGAGTATTGAAGGGTGTGCAAAGGGTGTGTCACTCGGAAGGGACTTCAGCCAGCCCTGGATCACCAGGGAGCAAAGGCAGGTCCAGCGGCGAGGCCGACAGCGCCGGCCCGGCACCTCAGAGCAGGTGAGCCCAGCCGGGGACTCAGGGTCCTTGGGCTGCGCAGGCCCAGCGTGGGACAGGGCTCAGCAGGGACAGCGCCCCTGAGGCTGCCTCTGCCAAGGCCATGCCCACCGGGCCACCTCCCCAGAGTCCCTCGGCTCTGCCCATACAGGCACGCACAATGCAGAGGCTGCACGCTGCTGGTCACGGGCCATTGTATGGCAGCCCTCGCAAGGGTGCATTTGGTGTTTAAAAGAAATAAAATTGGGATCAGTTGCCAACCATTTTCACGTAATTTATGAGATTTTCATCATCTCTTGAAAAACTGGGGAACCCATGGGCAATAAACAGCAGAGCCACATTGGAGCTGCCTGTCGCCGCTGCGGGTGGCCATGCCCACAACCTGCTCTCATGGCCCAGCCGGTACCTGCGGGCGCTGGGCACACCTGGGCGTGTGGCCATGAGACCACTTTCTCTCTCGCCACAGAGGAACGCATTGCTATCTGGTGTCTCTGCCCCTGTGGGTGCCACCAAGGGAGGGGAGGCCAGCTCTAACCACTGCAGGGGTTCGTGCATGACTGTGTCTCTGGCCCTCCAAACCAGGGGCCCTGGTTTACCATGTCCACCCACCAGATGACCCGCTCATCTCTGCCAGGGCTCAGCCAGGAGCGTGGGACTGTGCGCCAGGCAAGGCCAGGAGGGGAAAGGCACTCCCATTTTCCAAGCACACTTGTCCACATTCCGCACAAGCTCATCTCATCCTCACACAATCCCTGCAAAGAAAGTATGAACACCCCAATTTGCAGATGAGGAAAACTGAGGCTCACAGAGGTAAAATGCCATAGCTGGTGACCAATGAGGAAGGGATTCAAATCCAGGGAGATCTACCAAATGAGCAAAGGCGAGGGTCTGTTCTGAGGCCGGCTTGACAGAGCTCCCCAGGGGATCCTACAGTTAGTCCTTGGAGGGATTTCCAACGTAGAATATTCTGAAGTTGGTGGCCAGGGTCAGACCATGCAGCACTTTCCCTGACCATTTGGAGGTACTTTCTACACACCATGAACATACACTTGGACCTAGCAAAACATCAAGACAGGCCAAATATCACCAGGGCTCCCCAAAGTTCTCCAAGAACAATTTAACCAAAATGTTCTCCAAGAACATTTTGGTTAAATTCTGTATGTTGGTGACTCCTGGTGTGAAAGTGGAGGTGAGAGAAGGTCTGGTGGGGAATCATAAGAATCGACAAGGAGAAGGCAGGATAGCTGGAACCCCAGCCCTGCACGCCACCAGCTGTGTGTCCTGGGCCAGTCACTTCCCAGCTCTGCACCTTGGCCTCTATTCTATAACTGAATTAATAAGGGAAACAACAGAGTGAAAAAGCAACCTACAGAATGGTAGAAAACATCTGCAAAGCATGTATCTGATAAGGGGTTAATATCCAAAATATATAAGGAACTCCTTCAACTCAATAGCAAAAACAAATAACCCAATTTAAAAATGCACAAAGGACCTAAGTAGACATTTCTCAAAAGAAGACATATAAATGGCCAACAGGTATATGGAAAGATGCTCGACATCACTAATCATCAGAGAAATGCAAATCGAAACCACAATGAGACATCACCTCATACCTGTTCAGATGACTACTTCCAGAAAAACAAAAGACACATTGAGGAGGGTGTGCAGAAAGGAAACCCTGTGCACTGCTGGTGAGAATTTAAATGGTGCAGCCACTATGGAAAACAGTACAGGGGTTTCTCAAAAAAATTAAAAGTAGAACTACCATACGATCTAGCAATTCCACTTTTGGGTATTTATCCAAAAGAACTGACATCAGGATCTCAAAGAGATATTCGTACTTCCCTGTTCGTTACAGCATTATTCACAGAAGTCAAGATGTAGAAACAACCTAAATGTCCATTCATGGATGAGTAATGTGGTATATATACACAATGGAACACTATTCAGCCTTAAAAAAGAAATTCTGTCATCTGTGACAACATTAGTAAACCTGCCAGTATAATGTTCTCATTATGGTACATGAAATAAGCCAGACACAGAAAGGCAAATAGTGTACGATTCTACTTATGTGAGGCATCCCAAATAGGCAAACTTACAGAAGCGGAAAGAAGAGCGGTGGTTGCCAGGGACCAGGGGGAGTTGTTGGAGAGGCATAAAGTTTGAGTTGTATAAAATGAGTAAGTTCTAGAGCTCTGCTGTATAACCCAGTGCCTACAACTAATAACACTGTGTTGCACACGCAAGTATTTGCTAAAAGGGTGGATCTCATGTTGGGTGTTGTCACCACATGGAAAACGACTGAGTTAACAGTGTGTCTATACAGTGATGGCATGGGAGGTTTTGGAGGGTGATGGGGGTTCTGTATCTGGGTGGCTGTGGTGGTTACATGATGAGCATGTTTTAAATCTAATAGAAGAGCACACACATGGCCAGCATGATGGCTCAAGCCTTAATCCTAGCACTTTGGGAGGCCAAGACAGGAGGATTGTCCGAGGTCAGGAGTTTGCGACTAGCCTGGGCAACATAGCAAGACCGCATCTCTACAAAAAATTTTTTTAAATTAGCTGGATGTGGTGGCTATAGTCCTAGCTACTTCGGAGGCTGAGGTGGAAGGATCCCTTGAGTCCAGGAGTTTGAGGCTGCAGTGAGCTATGATTGTGCTATTGCTCTCCAGCCCAGGCAAAAGCGTAAGACCCTGTTTCTAAAGATAAAAATTTTTTTAATTAAAAAAAAATAAGAGTACAGGCCAGGCGTGGTGGCTCACGCCTATAATCCTAGCATTCTGGGAGGCCGAGGTGGGCAGATTGCTCGAGGTCAGGAGTTCGAAACCAGCCTGAAGCAAGACCCCGTCTCTACTAAAAATAGAAAGAAATTAATTGACCAACTAAAAATATATATACAAAAAAAAAATTAGCCAGGCATGGTGGTGCATGCCTGTAGTCCCAGCTACTCGGGAGGCTGAGGCAGGAGGATTGCTTGAGCCCAGGAGTTTAAGGTTGCTGTGAGCGAGGCTGATGCCACGGCACTCACTCTAGCCTGGGCAACAAAGTGAGACTCTGTCTGAAAAAAAAAAAAGAGTACACACATAAAAGCCAGTCAATTTAACTATATGCTGATTTTTAAAAATAAAATAAAGAAAATAAATTACTTATAATTGTATCTATCTTGTGAGGCCAGTGTGAGTTTAAGTCCAATGACATGCCTAGCACAATTCTCAACGCAGTATAAGCTTAAGAACCGTTAGTCATTACTAATAAGATTAGCATTACTTCCTCTCTTCCTCCAAAGAGATTCAAGACCCAGACCAGAATTCGAGAAAGAAAGCTAATGCGGTGGAGGGGCACCACACGCCAGCACCAGGTGTTTCGAGACTTGTGACCATACTCAAGTTTAATTATAGCCAGGCCTCTCATCTTGAATAGCGTCTCCACCTTTTGGATAAACAGAACAGCTAGTCCGTTTCAAACGGACCTTGCTTCCTGCCCAGCTGTGCTGCCCGCAGGTTCCAGGCGAAGGCTGGTATTGGAGAGACAGGGATCACACCGTCAGACGTGCGGGTCCTCGGGGCTCCGTGTCGCGCCACCGTGTGACCCAGCATTTCTGAGGGTGATCTCGCTGGATGTAAAGCAGCTACATACAACAAGGCTCACTCAGAGGATGCGAAGGTATCTGTAAAGGCCCTTACATGTCCCCTGGCTCTGGGCAGTATGGGGAACTCCAAGTTCATCCTGCCTCTGCCATGGGTCAAGACTTTTAAAAACGAACACACAGCAGTGTTGGATGTTTTGTTCCTGTCCTGTACTTTCCCTACATACACAACCAATATAATTAAGTTAATAGACCTAAAAGTTAAAGTTGACAACAGAGCATCAGGCTAATTACCACTTCCTTAAAGGATCAATTAGAGCTGTGTTTCCCAAACTGTGTTCTGAGAAATAGTACGAGATGCTCCATAAACAACAGGGTGTCTTAGACTATATATTTGGCAAAAGTGAGGCCGAAGCAAGTGACTCTGGGTCCTTCTGCGCAGGACTTCTCAGAGCCCCCCCCCCCTTTTTTTTTTTTTTTGAGACAGAGTCTCACTCTGTAGCCCAGGCTAGAGTGCCGTGGCATCAGCCTAGCTCACAGCAACCTCAAACTCCTGGGCTCAAGCGATCCTCCTGCCTCAGCCTCCCAAGTAACTGGGACTACAGGTGCAAGCCACCACACCCAGCTAATCTTTTCTATTTTTAGTAGAAACGCGGTCTCACTCTTGCTCAGGCTGGTCTGGAACTCCTGACCTCAAGCAATCCCCTTGCCTCAGCCTCCCAGAGTGCTAGGATCACAGGTGTGAGCCACCGAGCCGGCCTTCTCAGAGCCTTTATTTAGTAAGGCAGCCAGTGCTATATGGAGGAGCATAGACTGGAGGATGTGGACGGAGTCAAGTCAGTCCTGCAGAGCAGGTCTTTGGAAATGTTAATGTACATACGAAGCACCTGGGGATCTTGTTAAAATAGATTCAGGTTTAGGTGGGCACTGAGCTTCCCCATTTCCAAGCTCCCAGGTGATGCTGAGGCTGTTATCTGGGACTACACTTCGAAGAGCAATTCTAGCAGACAGTTAAGACCCCTTCTCATCCACTTTCCTGGTGGGGTAACAGACTTGCCGAAGGCCACCGGGGAGTGACAGCTAGGACCAGAACTCTGCTTCCCAGACTTCCCCTGCAGGGCTCTATTCCCCACGCCCCCTTCCCTGGCGATCGCAGCCCTGCTCGCTACTGGTTCTCCCAATTTAGAGCAATCCTCAGTCTCGGCTGTGCATTAGAACCACGTGAGACTTAAAAAATTACACCTACGACCACCCTCAGCTCCTGATACTGGGTCTGGGGTGCAGCCTGAGTTTGGGGATTTTTAAAACCCCTCAAGTGAGTCCAATGTACAGCCAGGGTTGAGGCTCATTGATTTAGAGGTGCCAGGTAAGCCTCACCCCAACTGCCCTCCTTTATACCCTGCCTGCCTCTCCCAGGCCTGATGGAAACCAGCCAAGAGCAACTCCGCAACACAAGGTGAAAGGATCACCAGGTGGGAACGGAACTTAACAAGGCCGCAGCTGGCGCAGGCCCTGTCTCAAGCTGCTGTGGGATCATAGTCAGGAACCCCAACTGCCTTCGGAGTATTTCCCATCTCATTCCATGTCCAGATGAGCAGGTAAACACACTCTCAGCTCGAAAGCCCCCGGGGGTCATCGCGGCAAAACCTGGGGTGGGAGTCGTTAAGGACAATTTCAGGATCGGGTGTCAGACTACATGAGGCTTGGGAAAAGGAAGGTTGATGATTTTAAGCTTCTTAATGAGCACTGCCAGGTGAGGATTAGTGATGAGAAACCCAACGAATCCAATCAGAAGAGATTTCAGCTCTCCGTGAGTCGAGTGAACGGGAAAAGAATCAGCACTGGCGGAGGCCGCGGGGCACGGCAGAGCTCGGCGCGGTGGCAGCGTTCCAACCCCAGCTCCTGCCGCCGGCCACGTCCCCTAACCCTGCTGCACCCCACGGTCGCGTCTGAACGGTGGCTGCCACAGCGCCTGCCTCGCAGGGTCGCTGGGGGACCGCATGAGCCGGCACGTGCGAGGCCCTTACATGGCGCCCGGCACTAGCAGGAGCTCGGCACACACGAAATACCGGCTTTTCCACATGGTTTTCCCTCTGCTCTTTCATGTTCTTTTCACCCTGATTTTTAGGTCTATAATTCTAAAAATTTGTTGTTCTTGTCAGCTTCCTAGCGTTCTTTCTGGAACGAGGCAAGGCGGAAAGACAGGCACTCACATTAGCCACTCTCTGCTGAGTGGAGCAGTGCGGCCGGGCTCAGCCAGCTGTCGCAGGTGAAGGGGCCCCAGAGGCCACCTGGGGCGGGGCGGCACGAGGCACCACGGAGTTCAGGCTGGGTCCTCAGAGCAGCGAGACACATTTGAAGGCTGAGCAGGACATGAAAACATTAGTTCAGGCCGGGCGCGGTGGCTCACGCCTGTAATCCTAGCACTCTGGGAGGCCGAGGCGGGCGGACTGCTCGAGGTCAGGAGTTCGAAACCAGCCTGAGCAAGAGTGAGACCCTGTTTCTACTATAAATAGAAATTAATTGGCCAACAAATATATATAGAAAAAATTAGCCAGGCATGGTGGCGCATGCCTGTAGTCCCAGCTACTTGGGAGGCTGAGGCAGCAGGATGGCTTGAGCCCAGGAGTGTGAGGTTGCTGTGAGCTAGGCTGACGCCACAGCACTCACTCTAGCCTGGGCAACAAAGCGAGACTCTGTCTCAAAGAAAAGAAAAGGAAAGAAAACATTAGTTCGACTTTGGAAAGCCATTCGTGGGTCCTGAGGAGGTCTGGGGTCTCCTCGTGTGTGTGTGTGCGGGCGGTGGGCGGGGGGTGGACCACTCAGAATGCCAGGGTGAGGGGCAGGCCATGGGCGCCAACCCAGGCATTGCTGCGGGGCCAGCATCAGAGCTGTGCGACCTATGTAGTCACACGGCCACACGCTCGGGAGCTCCGTGCTTGGCTGAATGCCCTGCTGTTGCTGTCCTGAAATTCCTAATACTTTTCCAACAAGGGCCCCACAAATTATGTATCTGGCCCTATGTTGTAGGGATATCTCGCTTGCCCCTACATCTACCTACCAGGTAAGGCAGTGAAGGGTACCATTCCCTCCTTAAAATGAAGAAACTGAGGCTCTGAGAGGATAAATCAACTGTCTCGGGGTATAGCTAGTCAGTGCCAGGGCGGTGGCCCAGCCCAGGTCTTGGGGCTGCCACCTGGGAGCCAGTCACCTGCAGCTCCCTGAAAGCAGTGCCTGGGCTCCGCTGGGCCTGGCTACAGGGACTGCCGGGTGCTGCTGTCTCCCCTCCTCACCCACCCTAGGCCGGGCTGCCACAACCTCCTGAGCCGCGGGCGGCAGGTGCTACTGGCCCCAGGCCAGCCGGAACTGGGAAAAACACACACGGAACTGGGTCACAAGGCCAGTTGCACAACTGCAACATCCAGCTATTAGTGAAACAATTTAACAAGAGCAAAGCAAACACAAGTAATCATTAAAGCTCAGGTCCCTCCCCTGCATTCAGCCTCCTCCCCCAACTCCAAAAGCAATTTAGAAAGGGCAAATTCAGGGACAGAGTGCACAGAATTCTCCACCAATAGCTGAAAATCTGCCCACTAAAGCTGGCATATCAAATCACACCATGTCTTTGGCTTCCTGGACAGACTTTTAAGAGGCATTTCTAAGGGGGCAAGTTTGGCCCAAACACCATTCCAGGAGCTGGAGATACAATCTTCAACAAACCAGATAAAATTCTTGCCCTCGGGTGCTCACAGACTAATGAGAGGAGAGAGAACAAGCATAATAATTAAGTGAATGACACAATGTGTTAGGAGATGACAGGTGGTTAAATGAAAAGACACAAATGGGTGCTTACTCTGTGTCTAAATGCTATACACACACTGTGCCATCTCTCCTCATTCCCATTGGACAGAAAAGCACACCAAGCTGAGTAAGTCGTGCCAGGCCCTATAGGCAGTGAGAAAACAAGGAGTATCGACAGGAAAGGGCAAGAGGATGCTACTTCTCCCCTTCCGACTTTGTTCTGCAAAGAGCAACATGAGCACGAAGCCTGGCTTTGTCCTGGGCCTTGAACTGTGGGGCGCTAATCATGGGACACCCCGTCTCCCCTCCCTAGCATTCTCAGAATATCTGACGGGGTGGTGGGACCCTCCAAGCTTTCCCGTTTCTCCCAGAGCTAAGGCTTTGGAGCTGACAGCCCCGAGTTCAAGCCACTGAAAATGGCTTCCACTCAGCAGCGTCCCCTCCTCTGAGTTAAAATGAAGACGAACTCCCCCTCTCAGGTGACACGGGAATGGAAGTCTGCACCCCGAGGTGTCCGTACAGCGGTGGACACTCCCCACGTGCCTGTCATGCGTGCACCCCTCTCTCGGGACCCATGCAGCCCTCCCGCTTCTCTTCTGAGTGCCGAGAGGCTGGGCGTGGGCTGAGCATGGGGGCGCTCGCTAGGGGCCTGATGAACGCACACCGCAGAGGAAGGTGCATGGACAGTGGAACCCGTTTTAGAGCCCAGGTCCTGGAGCCTTGCAGGTCACAGACCCTGAAGCAGGCGCCCTCCAACTGCGGCCCGCGGGCCACATGCGGGTGTTTCTGCCCATGTGTTTTTTTACTTCAAAATAAGATACGTGCCGTGCGCATAGGAATTTGTTCATGGTTTTTTATAAACCACAGTCCGGCCCTCCAATGGTCTGAGGGACAGTGAACTGGCCCCCTGTTTAAAAAGTTTGAGGACCCCTAAAGAGTACAGATCTGTGACGCACAAATGGCTCGTCCTCCTGGGTGCAAACATGAAGCGTTCAGTACATTATCACCGTTCTGTGCTGAGCCCAAGCCCTGCAGGAAAGCGGAGTTAAGCTGGGGCCCTGATGGCACCTGGGCACTCAGGACCGGAAGCAGGCAAGGCAGCCCAGGCTAGCCGGCCTCGCAGAGCTGGGCGTTTTCCACTTGAAAAATCAACGCCTCACACAGACAGAGCCTTTGGCAGGCAGGTCCCTCCAAGGCCAGAGGCCAGAGCTGGCCTCGCCTCTTTCCCTTAATTCATGTACCTGCCCCTCAAACCTCCGATGTGTGACCTGGGTCCCAGGCCCATCCTTTTTATCTGGAGCCCAGGAGGGCCAGGGCAAGACCCGTAAGTGCCAGCTCTGTATGGCGGAAGGGTGCAGTGCGGAGGGACAGGGAAAGAGGACTGAAAGCAGTGATTTCGCCAACAAGCCCAACCTCACCGGAACCTACTGAAGCCCACGGGGACGGAGGAGGGGCAGGAGGCGGGAATCCTTATGCTCAGCCTAGATGCGGGGCGGCTTTGCGGAACCAGGAGTCCACGAGCCAACCACAGCTCTCTAGGCCCGGACACGAGCTGTCGGCATTAGGATTGCCCTAATTCCATCAAGGGGCTTTCCTTGTTCAGAACTGCCCTGGGTCTGCGAGCTTCTGTCCCAGGGACACTGGTGCCAGCCTCACGGCTGCCTGGAGGAGGCAGGAGGCTGGCAATGTTTGCTAGGTGGCCTCGGTGCCCAGGACAGGCTGGAAAACCACGCCAGCCAGTAAAGAGGCCCAAGGCCGACGTCCTCTCTGGGTCTAAATCCCAACATGTCCCCAAGCCATGGGGTCACGGCAGGCTAGGGACCTCTCCCTCTGGGTAGGCTTCTCCCTTTGGGAGAGGAGCAGTCCCTCTGTGACACTGGCATCATTTGATGGAGAGGAAAGCACCCACGGAGAGGCCGTGCCACTGATGCCCACGTCTGAGCTCTCGGTCACGCTGCACTCTGTTGGGGTGCCTCCTCCACTTAGCCCTCACAGGTGGGGACCTTATTTTTAGCCCCAATTTGCAGGTGGTGAAACGGAAACACTGAAAGGACTCACACGCTTACTGAGCTCATCCAGCTGAGTGGTGAAGGGGAAGTCTGAACCCAGAGCCTTTGCCCTAACTTCTAGAATATACCAGGCAGCTCAGTGGAGATGGCAGAGCTATGATTCTAATCCAGCTCCTCCCTACACCAAACCCCAGTTTTCCCAGCTAGACACCAAGAGTGGCTGCCTCAGGCCAGGACAGCCCCTAGGGCTTCACACCTTAAGGAAAGGACAGGTGGAGACCCCCTTCCCTGGCACAAGGTGGACCAAGAGGTAGGTGGGCCCCACAAAGGGCCCTCTGTGGTGACTGCAGAAGGCCAAGGCCAGACCCTGATGGCCCCCAAGCAGAGCTCTGCCCAGGGCTCCCCACCTCCTCCCCTTCCCATGTGCCCCACACCCAGGGCACAAGGGCGGGGGCTGGCTGCGGACAGGCCTCTGTTCAGCCCAGCCTAAAACCCTCCAGCTGCTGCCAGGCTGGCTGGGGCTGGAGGCCCCCGCAGGCTCACCCCAGGTGCTCAGGCCCCACCTGTCAGCTGGGGTGGGGTCCACTAAAGGAGGCTGGGGGGGATGCCGGGTTGTAAGGGTTGTTCCCATGGGGGGAGGGAGGAAAATGTTTCCCAGCCTGGGGGGAGGGGAATGCAAGGTGTCAGGGGGCGCAGGGGAGGGGGCTTGGCGGAAGGAAGGTGGGCGGGTTTGTCTCGGGCTGCACAAGGGGGCACCGCGGGGCTCTGGCTGGCCTCGTGTGCGGGGAGGGGCCCGCCCGGGTCCCTGAGGCATGCACGGGGCAGGGGGCGCCTGTGCGTGCAGGGCGGGAGGGTTCCGCGGCGTCCCCTCTGCCCGCGGAGGGCTCCCGAGTGCCGGGTCGCCTCACTCACCTCCTGAAGTCAAAGGGCATCGTGCCGCCGCCGCCGGGGGTGGGAGCGCTGCAGACCGGGCGGGCCGCGGCGCCGCGTGGGTCCCAGCCCGCTGCCGACGCCTCCTCCGCCGTCCCGCCCCCGCCGGCCGGCTCTCGCCGCTCGCCTCCCGCCGCCGGGAAGTGACGCTCCGCGCAGCCCACTGGGCGCCGCCCGCCGGCCGCCCCTTCCGCCGCCCGGTTAAAGGGGCCCGCGGCCGGCGGGGGCCGGGCCTGGGGCGCGGGAGCCCCGACCTGGCGCGCTCGTTCCTTCCAGCCGCGCGCCCAGTCTCCTTCTCCGTGCGGCCTCGGGCAAATCGCCTGCCTCCCAGAGCCTCCTCTTTGGCATTCGCACAGTTTCTCTGGGTTGGGAGGATTCAGTGGGCTGATCCGGGCTGGCCGTGCACGGAGCCTGGCCTGGGGCGGGGGCGCACGCGGCCCGGGGAGAGGTCAGGCTGCCCCGCCTTGCCAAGAGGACCCCCGCCCGCTCCCAGCGAGCCTCTCTGGAAAAGTCCGGGCCTCTCTGAGCAGTCCTTCCTTTGCGCATCTGCACAAGGACGATGCGACACTTACAGAGGAGTTCTTCCTGGGGTCACATGAGAAACTGGTTACTGACAGCGCAGAGCCTGGCACCCGAAGCCACAGTATGGCTAGTTGGCGCGTGGCTGTCCGTGCCCACCTCCACTTGCGGGTCGCTGCAGCGGGTACTCACGAGCCGCCCTAGCCGGGCCCAACATGCGAGTTTGCCTCCCAGGCCGACTGGGCCTGCGCTTTGCCTCAGCTTGTGGCGGACTGTGCCATCGTTCCCCTCTTTGAGCCTCAGTTTCCTCCTCATAAAGGCCCCCAGGGTTCTGTCACTGACCCCTTCTTCAAGGTTGCAGTGACACGGGCCTTAAAAAACCCCAGGGAGGACAGTGGGAGCGCTTGTTCAAAGAGCAGGGCCCTACTGGCAACTTCCTCATCCACAAATAGAGGGAAACAGCGGTACCTGTCCCTCTGGGATGGTCAGGAAGGGACCTGCCAGCATGGGGTGGGCCAAAGCCTTCCCTGGGGGCATCCACGAGGCCTGGCCAATTGCATCTCCTCCCTCAGACTCCCACTCTCCCTCCCCACGCAGCCCTTCCTCACCCTCCCAACAAGCAGCCTGGCACCCTGGCAGGAGAGAATCTCAGCCAGACCTTGAGCAGCCCCTGGGGCCAAGGAGTGTTGCTGGCCCCTCGGGGAGGCCAGTCATGTGCTGGTGTGCCTTTGGCCTCATATCTTCCCTCCTAAAGTGTGCTCCACAGACCAGCTGCTTGGGCACCACAGGGCAAATTCTGTCCCCAGCCCAGACCTACTGAACGAGGTGGGCATTCAGCATGATCTCAAAGGTCAACGAATGCCCGGCTGGAGTAAGTGCAAGAAAGTTGATGACTGCTGCTACTTTTGCATGGAGACGGAGCTCCCAGTTTTTAGCTGGGCTAGGCACGTGGGTGGGGGCTCAGAATGAAGCGTTTCCCAGCTTCCCTCGTAGCTAGGTGTGGCCATGTGACGTGGGGGCTTCTGGAATAGTTGGTATCGGCACTCTGCCCTCTGTGTCCCTTCCTCCATCTGCCTGCCCAGAGTATGGGTGTCACCATCCTGCACCCTAAGGCAGAGACCACACAGAGCAAGGTAACAAGACAGAAAGAGCCCGAGTCCCTGTCTCTGGGTAGCACCGTACCTGTCCCCAAACACCTGCCCAGACTTCTACACAAGAGAGAAATAAAGACCTATCATATTTCAGCTATTGTTGTTTTGGATTTTCAGACACCTACACTTGAACCAGACGCTAATGCACCTACCCAGCCTAGTGAATTATTATACTTGACTGCACAAATACTACACACGGAATAGGCTGGTACCCTGTTCTATGGTCCCGTGGTACTCTGTAGCTTTCCTTGGGAGAAGGTGGCACGATTTGTGATTAGATGATTATTAATTGGCTAATAACTACCTTCCTGTCTTGAGTGGAAGCTCCCTTAGGGAGGGTGGTGTCACCTTTGTACCCTAGCGTCCCACCAGAGCCTGCACGTGGGGGTGGCGTGATAACTGTGTTGAAGGCTGGAGGGAGGCTTCTCTTGGGGGTGGGCCTTCCCGCAGAGCGGAGAGGACGGAGGGCCCTGTGACAAGTGTTTTTGCTTTGGGACTGTTGAGGTCAGTAAGCAGACCAGACTGTCAGTCCCAGATGGTCCATCCACTCAGGAGACAGTGAGATGGAGTTAAAGAAATCAGATTGTGTGCTGCGGTATATGGGAAGGCTCTGGATCTCTTTGAGAAGGGGAGTGACTCAATAAAAGCTGAGTTTTAGGGCCAGGTTCAGTGGCTCGTGCCTATAATCCCATTAATTGGGGAGGTCAAGGTGGGAGGGTCATTCAAGACCAGGACTTTGAGACTAGCCTGGGCAATATAGCAAGACCCCATCTCTAAAAAAAAAAAACAGAAAAAAAATTAACCAGGCTCAGTGGAATACACCTATAGTCCCTGCTACCCAGGAAGCTGAGATGGGAGGATCACTTAAGCCCAAGAGTTCAAGGTTGCAGTGTGCTTTGACCGCACCACTGCACTCCAGCCTGGGTGACAGAGCAAGACCCTGTCTCTAAAAACCATAAGTAAATAAAAGTTGAGTTTTCCATTCTTGTAGCAGCCGACCTCCAGTGACCCTGATCTCCTAGTATCCCATGCCCTTGTACACGCACCTCCCACAATGGATAAGGTTGACCTGCCCTGTGCAATCAACAGGTCATT
Organism: Mirza zaza; assembly: GCA_008750895.1. Classification (NCBI taxonomy): domain Eukaryota; kingdom Metazoa; phylum Chordata; class Mammalia; order Primates; family Cheirogaleidae; genus Mirza; species Mirza zaza. Next base: position 24,563 of record VSMD01037400.1, read on the forward strand.
GCAGCGACGCCAGGGTATGACTCCTGAGACCGGGTCACACAAGACAGTGACGGCCAGGCCTGGGGCTCTTGCCTGTAATCATAGCACTTTGGGAGGCTGAGCTGGGAGGTTCACTTGAGCCCAGGAGTTCAAGATGGGCATGGGCAGGCCGGCGCAGTGGCTCACGCCTGTAATCCTAGCACTCTGGGAGGCCGAGGTGGGTGGATCGTTTGAGGTCAGGAGTTCAAAACCAGCCTGAGCAAGAGCGAGACCCCGTCTCTACTAAAAATAGAAAGAAATTAATTGACCAACTAAAAATATATATACAAAAAAAAAAAAATTAGCCCGTCATGGTGGCACATGCCTATAGTCCCAGCTACTTGGGAGGCTGAGGCAGAAGGATCGCTTGAGCCTAGGAGTTTGAGGTTGCTGTGAGCTAGGCTGATGCCACGGCACTTACTCTAGCCTGGGCAACAAAGTGAGACTCTGTATCAAAAAAAAAAAAAGATGAGCATGGACAACATAGTGAGACCCTGTCTCTACAAAAAAAAAAAAAAATTAGCTAGGCATAGTAACACATGCCTGTAGTCTGTCCCAGCAACTCAGGAGGCTGAGGCAGGAGGATCGTTTGAGCCTAGGAGTTTGAGGTTGCTGTGAGCGAGGCTGATGCCACAGCACTCTAGCCTGGGCAATAGAGTGAGACTCTGTCTCAAAAAAAACCCAAAAAAACAAAAAGCTTTGAGGCTCCGCTTAACCTCTCTTGAACCACTTGTTCTGGGGTGCTCGAGCATGATTACAGAAGGGTCCACGTGGCGAGAAACTGAAGCCTCTCGCCAGCAGCCATGTGACTGAGCTGTCTTGGAAGCACATCCTCAGCCCAAGTCAAGTCTTCAAGCTGCTGGCCCGGCTCACAACTTAACTACAGCCTCATGAGAGACCCTGAACCAGAACCACCAGCTCAGCTGCTCCCGGATTCCTCACCCATACAAACTATACAAGAATAAATGCTTATTTTAAGCTGCTAATTTATGCACAATCAGTTACACAGCAGTAGATAATGAACACAGGCTCCATCCCATTTTTCTTTCCTACCAGCAACTTCTGCCTGTTTTCCCTCATCTCACCCCCAACCACCCTGGGGAAATAGAAAACCACTCCGGACTCAGACAACTCTCTAGCTGGGTGACCTGAACAAGCTGCTTAACTAGCTGAGTGTCCAGGTATGAAATGAAGGATAATAATACCTTACTTGTGACAGGTAGTCTCTAAAACTGCCCCAATTAATCCACCTCCTGGTATTCATACCCTTGTGTCATTTCCTCCCTTCAAGTGTAGGCTGGACTTCCTGCCTCACTTCTAATAAACAGAATATGGCAGAAGTGATGGGCATGTTGCTTCTGAGATTAGGTTACAAAAAGATTGTGACTTCTGTCTTGGACATTCTCACTGTCTCTTGGATCAATCACCTGTCAGCTCCCATGTGGCGAGGCAGCCCAGTTGAGAAGCCCCACAAATGAACTTGCAAGTGAACCTTCCAGGGCCTGACGACAGCCGTGTGCATGAATTTAGAAATGGATCCCTCAGCTCCAGTTGAGCCTTGACATGACCGCAGCACTGCGGACAGCTTGGCTGCCACCTCCTGAGAGACCCTGACCACAAGGATCCAAATGTTTGTTGTTATAAGCCCCTAAAGTTGGGGTAGTTGGTTATACAGCAATAGATAATAAATACATTGTCCTAAAAGCTGGCTGTGAAAATGAAGTAAATGTATATTGCCTGGCACATAGTAGACGCTAATTAAATGCTTGCTGAATGAATCAATCAATAAACACACGAACGTTCTATAATGCAGAAATGTTCCCTGAATCCAAATGCTTACTCTCTTCCTCCCACTCCTGCCAACGACGTCACTGAAAGTTGTTTTAAGCAGGGGAATGGCTGGGTCACATTTGTTTTTCTGTAATGGGAGATTGGTTTGTGTTCCATGGGTGTGGCTGGTTCAGCTGTGGTCTGGATAAAGAAAGATTAAAAAATAATAATCCTTTGTCAGCTCAGAGAGGACGTGAGGGTGACTTAGGTCTCATAGCAGGTAGGTCTCTGAAGAAGAACTCTCCTTTCTTGCTCTATTAAAGTCTCCCAAGCAATTAGAAGACACTCGTTCATTCATCATTCTTTCTCCTATGCATTCATTATACCACTATTTACTGAATACCTCCTTATGACAGGCGCTCCGGATATAGAAATGAACATGACATATCCCTGATTTCAAGAAAGAAGGGAGGAGGTAAGCAAAAGTGTGATGCCAGCTCAAAAATTCAGGGGCAGGAGCATGAGTTCCTGGTGTAGTTTTGTGTGGAACGCACAGCAGCACGGCAGCACCAGAGGTTCTGGGAGTCCAGGAGGGGTCCCCCATTCCACCCATGGGGGTGAATTCTTTCAACTGAAGGGGACAGAAATCATCTCAAATTAATCCACATTGTCTAAGGCAAGAAAGAAAGAGAGAGGTTCTTTGAGAATACAAAGAGCAGGAATGAAAAAGAAAAAAAATAAAAATAAATATTATTTATATTTTTAAAAATAAAAAAAAAAGAGAGAGAGAGGAGAAGGAAGGGAGGGAGGGAAAAGAAAAGAGGAAAAGTCTATGGTAAAAAAATAGAAAGGAAGAAAAGAAAAAAGAAAAGTCCAAAAACCCAGAGGTAGATTCAGGTTTCAGCCACATTGAATCCAGGTGTTTCAATAACTGCCCAGGAATCTGTCTCTTCCCATCTCTAGGCTCATTTTTAATTCTGGCTTCATGTTGAACAGGCTTTCTCCTATGCTGGCAAAATGTCTGCCTATAGCTCCAGGCTGAAGTCTTCCCACTCTGCAACTCCAGAAGATAAAAATCAGCTCTTCCCTAATCCTCTTGCACAGGCTCCTGAGCTGCCCCTCAAGGGCCCCAAGTGTGGCTCCAGGGGACTGGAGTGTGCAAACTGGCCAGCCCCTCCAGCTTGGGGTGGAGTCAGCCGCATCCGCACACAGATAAGATGAGAGAAGAGTGGTTCCCTAGCGAAAAGTCTGTGCAGTGCTGCTATAGAAGAGAAAGAGGATTCTGGAAGGCTAAATCATCATACGTCTTGGGGAGGGAGTCAGGGAAGGCTTCTGGGAGGAGGAAGAGTCTGAGCTCAGATCTGATGAACAAGTGGGAATTAGTCAGGGGGAGAGAGGAAGGCTGGGCACACTAGTATCCATTGCTGCATAACAAACTATCCACGACTTAAAACTTTAAAATAATACGCATTGTCTTGGTCAATTTTCTGTTGCTATAACAGAATACCACAAACTGAGTAATTTATAAAGAAAAGAATTTATTTCTTATAGTTCTGGAGGCTGGGAAGTGCAAGGCCGAGGGGAGGGCCTTCTTGCTGTCGGAACATGGTGGAGGCATCACACGGCTTGAAGGCAAGAGTGTGTCAGCTCAGGTGTCTCTTTCTCTCCTTGTAAAGCCACCAGTTCCATCAAAGGGGCCTACCCCAGATGACCTTATCTAATCCTAATTATTTCCCAAAGGCTCCACCTCCAAATACCATCAACGCATGAATTGGGGTAAGTTTCCAACACATGAAATTTGGGAGACACATCAAACCATGGTATGCACTCCATATGTTCCCGTCTGAGGGTCAGGAATCCAGGCGCAGCTTGGCCTGCTGGCTGTGGCTCAGTCGAGGCTGCGGTTTCTGCAGCATAGAAGCTCACTCTCATGGCTGTTGTCTGGAGTCTTCAGCCCTCCCCACATGGACCTCTCCAAAACACTGCTCATGACATGGCTTCCCCAGAGTCAGTGAAGAGAGAGAAACAGAGGCAGCCTTTTATAAAGTAGTCTGCAAGAAACTGGCTTCTTACTGTGTAAGGATCCAACAACACGGGAGGTGGGAGAGAGGACGGCATGGCTGAAGCCCGGGCTAACATCCAGCTAGAGCGGTAGATAGTTGGGGGCTGAGCTGTGAAGGACTTTAAATGCCCTGTTAAAAATTTAAACTTTTTTCTGTAGGTAATGAGGAGTCCCGAAGCATTTCAATTAGGACATACTGCAATATTTTGGTTTGCAGTTTTAGGGAGCCCAATATACCGTATTCTCTTTCCTGCACATGTTCCCAATACATGTGATTTCTGTCTGCAGGGGGTCTTCCTAATGGTGAACCTCGGAATTTGGCAGACAGACCCACCCAGGAGGCATCAGAAGGGAAGGAAAAACACAGGCTCCTTGGGGAGGACAGAGCAAAATGCAGCTTCCCGCGAGCAGCTTTCTCCCAAAAGGAAGAAGGGAAGAGCTGGGCACCATAGTCTCAGACTCCAATCCCAAACTCACCAGTTAGAATTCACCCATCTCCCCTAGTAGGGGTGGGGGGAGCCCAGGGTGTTGAGGGGAAAGCCCTCCTTGTAGAAACTGAAGCAATGGGAAAGCACACCACCCACAATTTGAAAAGTTTTGGAAGCATCACTCTGGTGGCCAACGTGGAGGATGGGCTGGTGTGGGAGGCCAAGGAGGAGGCTGCTGCAATCTCCAAGAGGAGATGGGGAGCAGGCCCAAATCTACAGGACTTGAGGGACGGTCTGGGGGCAGTTAAACTGCTCAGAAGTGTTCCAGGGACAAGAAAGCTCAAACACGAGAGTTTGTAGGAGCCAGGCAGGCATTTCCTCAAATTTCCCACATTTGCCCCCACCCTCTGTCTCCCCAACTTGGCTGACTCCATCAACTTCAAGTTGCCCATTATCCTTGCTGTCATCCATGACTGGCTCCTCTCTGTCTCTGCAGGGTCACTATGATGAGCATGGGGGAAACTCTGATGTTCATTGAACGTATTGAATCTGTGGATTTTCAATGTTCTGGAAAATAATCAACTACCATATTTACAGATATTGCCTCTGCCCTATTATCTCTCTTCTCCCATTTTGTTTTTGTTATCTCTGTTCATTTTGCAAAGTTTCTTCCGACCTAGTTTCTAGTTCACTAATTCTCTCTTTGGCTGTGCTTAATCTGCTATTAAACTTGTCCATTGAATTAATTTTAATTATTGTATATCTCTGTTTTTGGATTTGTATTCTATCCTTTTTCAAATGTTCTATTTGAATAGAAGGTGTGCTGGACGCCTTCTGTTTGTGCCTCCAGAACAACTCTGCTCCTTGACCCTTCCCTGTGTCCTGGGAGGTTGACCTGCGTTGATGGCCACTTATTCTCTTGGCTTCTGATTGGTTTCAGCCTGTGGGGGCACCAGCAACAGATTGGAAGGAAGGAGAAGAATGAATTTTAGTATGCATTCTCCAGCTTCCACCCTGAGTGCTCACTCAGGTGACTGTGTCCTTCATGAACGTCATAATTCCCAACAAGTGGTCCTCTCCACCAGCACCCTTCTGGGTTCCAGTCACCGCTCCCTCTCCTGCCCTTTCAGGCCTATGGGCAGTAACACTCCACTGATACTTACCCCAGGGTGCTAGCTCTAGTAGTTTCCCTACATTCTTCTCATACTGGTAAAAGCACCTCTTTGATAAGCTCTTCACTAACCACTTAGATTACGCCATTGCTCTCAGGCCAGGACATGGGCTGACATAGTTGCTTTGCATGGTTTCCAATTTCCTTACAGAATTTTTAGCATAGCATTTTATCTCCTTGAACATAGAAGCATAATTATACCACAGTCAGTGTCTGATGTTCCCCATGTCTGGAGTCCCTGAGGTCCATTTCTGCTTGTTTTCATTCATAGCGTCTTGTCTCTTCATGAATCTAGTTATCTTTGATTATGTGCTGAAAATTGTGTTTGAAAAAACATCTGTAAAAATAATTTTAGGCCTGGGTGGGTTTTTTTTGTTTTTTGTTTTGTTTTTGTTTTTTGGTTTTGTCAGGCACTGGGGGAAAACCAGCATTCTGGAATCACCTTAGTGCAAATTCAGAGCTTGCGACATACTAGGTCACCCAGATGACCTGCGGGTGGGCTCGCTCTGTCCAAGGGCTAGTCTGCTTTTATTTTGCCTGTACCGCTAGGGTGCAGGCTTTCAGGGCACACCCAAGCTGGGGGCAGATTCGCCAGGGTCACCGAACTTTGGCAGACCCTGCAACTCTGATGTCAGGCCCCCTGGCCCTCAAAATAAATCAGAATGTGAGCCCTTTTAACCACCTCCCATGGCTGCAACCCTGATCTAAGCTGTCACCTTCTCTCACCTGGATCAGGCATCACTACTCAACCAGTTTCTGGCTTTCCATCTTGTCACCTGCAGCCTGTTCCCAGCACTGCAGCCAGAGCAGAACTTTCTTTCATGCTAAGACCCTGAGCCTCCTCCGCTCAGAACACTCCAGAGGCTCCTGTTGCACTTAGAGTGACAAGCAAAGTCTTGACAATACCCAGCAGGGCAGGGTCTGCCCCACTACGCTCTTGGCCTCCTTGCTGACCCCATCCCTTCAGCTCTGCTCCAGCTGTAGCGGCTCTTCCCAGTGCCTTGAGCACAGGATGCTCCTGCCTCAGGGTCTTTGCACGGCTGCCCTCCCTGGATGTCTGCTTGTCTAACCCCCTCCTCTTCAAGTGTTGGCTCAAATGTCATCTCAGGGAGGCTTTCCTGATTCCCCAGGTCAAATTACGTACCTTCCCCAACACTCCTGGTCCCCCTTTACCCGACTCTTGTTTTGTTTTGTGTTTTCATAGCATTCATCGCCTTCTAACTTGCTGTTTCATTCGCTTATTTCTCATTTACCTGCTGTGCATGTTGTCTCTTTCCCCCACTAGAACAATAGCTCCATGAGGGCAGGGAGTTTTTGGTGTGTGTTTGGTTCCCAGAATCTAGAATAGTGACTGGCACATACATAGTAAGTGATCAATAAATACTAATTAAAGGAATAAATGCAAATCAGAGTGAAGCGAAGCCAGGGCCAGTGGGAACTTGGCCTGTGTGGCCACTGTGTCCAGGAAGGCCGGGCCAAGGAGGAGGCCCGTGTTGACGGGTGGTTGTTGCACACGGGGCACCGAACAATGGAGTAGGTATGTTGGGGACGGTGGGATCCAGGTTCTTGCTGTTGGAGATGGGACTTACAGATGTGGGAAAGGGGAAGACTAGAAGAGGCCATGTGGTTTCAAATTGGAATTGCAGGTATTGGTGTGAACTCGCGGATTCTGCTATGTGTATAGACGTGATAGAGAAGTGCACGGGAGAATGTACATACATCTTCTTAGCTTTGTCATCTAGGACGTACTGGAAGCAAGGACATCCTTACTGCCCAGATCTTGGTTTCCAAATACCAATCTCCACTAAATAGAACCAGGGCTCCCAGGAGAAGCATAGATTGAGCATTCCTAATCTAAAAAAATCAGAAGTCCAAAATCTGGAGCTTTTGAGCACTGACATGACACCACAGTAGAAAATTCCACACCTGACCTCATGTGACAAATTACAGTCAAAATACAATCAAAACTTTGCTTCATGCACAAAATGATTAAAAATATTGTATAAAATAGCCTCCAGGCTATGTGTACAAGGTATAGATGAAATATAAAGGAATCTCATGTCTAGACTTGGGTTCCATTGTCAAGACACCTCATTGTGTTTGTGCAAATATTCCAAAATCCGAAATCTGAAGCACTCTGGCCCCAAGAATTTCAGATAAAGGACATTCAACCTGAGCTGATTCTTAGCCTAGGACAGGGAAAGTACCAGACAAATCTGGAGCACCCTCTCAGGTCAGAAGTAAGGACATGCTCAAAGTATGATGGGGACATGTCAAAAGGACGTCAGAGCCAGCTTCAAGGAGCTCCTGCTGGCCAAATCTGGGATAATTTCAACATTAAAATCGATAATGAGGATAATGGATGATTATACATGGAATAAAATAAGAATGTGAGTTTATAACAAATAAAACAAATAGGTCAGTAAGTGGGGGTTAAGGGAGAGCTCTTCCTTGTAGTAGGATGCCAACTAAATAAACACAGAAGGAATGATGGATTAGAAAGCCTGTGGCAGCCGTCCCAGCCATTGATTCAGGCCAGGCTCATCAGCAGTGGTGACACGGAGGCATTCTTCACATTTTCTCCCACGCCCGCCCGCTCCGGTCTCTTCCTCTCACTGACAGCGAACATATATACGAGTGCTTTGAAAGTTCAAAAACACCCTGCCAACCTAAGCCCTTTGAGGGGTGATAAGTAGATAAAAAAAAAAAAAGTTACCCAAATACAGGTAACTTTTCGTGCCTGTAAATCTTGCCCACCTTGGAGCCTGGAATCATGGTGACATCCCTTTGTACCACCTGTGTCTGGCAGAGTGCCAGGTACACAGTAGGTATTCAACCAAGTGACCGTGTATATGGAGAAGAGATGTGTGTCACTCTCTTGCAACTGCCACAACCTCTGTATCCCACACAGATGCACATTCAGTGGGAGGACACATGTGCACATGTGCTCGTGTGTGTGCCCATGACTGTGTGTGCTCAAGAGTGTGTTCACACGTGTGCGCACGTGCGCAGTGTTTCCATTTGATCTGAAGTGTTCAGAGGCTGCCCACAGCTATGTCAGAACCTACTTGGTCACCAGCTCCTGGGAAGCAACTTTCTACCATTTTCAATGCACCTGAGAGGTCTCAGTTCTTTGGACTCTATTTTTCCGAGTCCCACCTACTTCTTCCTTCTTGAATCTTCACTCTGTCTCTGAATCCAGATAAACCCAGAAGCATCTAATTTCCCTTGTAAGGTACAGTTCAGTCTTAACTTTCGCTTGAGACTCACTTACCTGGCCCTTTTACCCTGACACATTAACTGTTCATCGGTCCCCTGCTCTGGGAGGCACATGATGTAATGTGCTTTGGATTGTGCCAGACCTGTGTTTCAATCCCACCTTGGCTCCCCCATTCTCCAGGCTGTGTGACCCTGGCCAAGTTACTGAACCACTCTGTGCCTCAGCTTGCAACTGTCAAGTGAGGGTTAGTAATGCCCATATCATAATGTTAAGTGACTTGGTAGCAGTCCAGAGCTTAGCATGGAATCAGGTGCATAGTATATGCTCAATGAAATGGTAGTTTGCCCTCCCCCTCCTACTCTGAGAACTCTAGGGAGGGTGTTTGCAAGGGAGGGTAGCAGCATTTGGTCCCTACAGAAAGAGGACATTTGTTTCAAACAGACAGTGGCCCTCTGGTCTGTTGGGTGTGGGCACTTCATCCATACTTTTCAGGCGCTGTGAAGCTCACGGGTTTGGGGTGTCTCACCCAGAGAATGCAATTCCTGCCTCCAGCAGGCAGCTCCCGCAGGCTACGGTGACTGTCCTTCATCGCTGGAACTCACCTGCACCCCTTCCTCTGCTGTCTAGAGCAGGGGGCTGGGGACCTGCCCACCGGCCCCATCTCCATCCCCACCCGGCTGGCTGCCCGCCCCACCCCTGCAGGTTCTTCTGCCGTCCGCTCCTCGGCGGGACTGGGGAGGCCTTTGTGTGGCCCTCAAGTCACCTTGTGTCATGGTGTGTGGGTGTCACCGTGTGCTGGCAGCACTGACGTCCAGAAGCAGGTGGGGCCGCTCTCCTGGCCGATGACTGTGCTGCGTCACCAGGGTGGATCAGTGACCAGCTGGCGTCAAATCGAGCTTGACTCTGAGGAGGGAACAGAGAGGTCTTTCTTCTCGGAGGAGGGAGACCTGACGACTTCTGATGTGATTCCTGTGTCACTAAAGCAAGTCACTGTGCCTCCCCGGGCCTCAGCCTCTTCATCTGTAAATTGAGGGTCTGCGAGGATTAGCGGTCATCACTCATTCACTGTGAGGTGGCACGCCAGTGATAGGGCGGAAACGCTCTCCCCCACGTATCCGTGCTTGGCACCCCACAAATTATAACAAATATAAATAAGGCCAATAATAATATGTTCCAGGTGGCTCTGGCCAGATTCACATTTCCAAGTTGCCTCAAATGGAGAAAGGCTAAATGAAAAACTGGCTCACTGTAACCCCAAGAGCTGCAGGACGAGAGGGGGGCCAAGGTACCAGAAAGAGCTTTGGGGTCGGAGTGCAGGGTCCTAAGCCTGGCCCGTCAATTCCTGCCTGGGCCACCTTGGGGATGTCCCATGCCCCACTCTAGCCTCAGTTTTTTCCTCTGCAAAATGGACATAGTGCCCACCCCGTGAGTCTGTTGGAGGGTCACGTGCTGATTCTGTGGTCGTACTGTACCCCCACTACTCGGGTCTGGTTCTGGCTGGATCCCAAGGCACATCTCCTCTCTGGGTCTGGTGGCCTCAGTGGTGGAGTGAGGGGCCGGTCAGAATGACAAGCAAGGCCTCTCTTCCCTCTGTGAGTTCACTCCATCCTCTCCTCGCTTTTTTCTCCCTCTTTACAAAACAACGACGTTTTTGGCAGACCCTAGACTTGGCCTCCGATGTGAATTAAATTCAACAAATCCCCGCCCAAGCCCCAGGAAGTGTTTTAGGTGTTATGTAGACAGGATGTAGACACCAACTCTGTCCTCCGCCCAGCAGAGTAATATAATTGTTCATGATTAGAATCATCATTGTTATTTTTGCTCTAATCCCTAAAATCATATATTCACCAAGACCTCTCATTTGACCCAAATCAGAGGTATCAAAATAGAATTCGCTTGTGTGAAATTTATTTTTTGTTCACATCAACTAATTATTTAATTAAAGTAATAGTCTACGGCCATACCACCCTCAACATACCTGATCTCATCTAATTAAAGGAATAGTAATTATTTAATTTAAAAACAAACATACTGAAAAAGACATTCAAACGGGAAAAAGGGTCTCCAATAGACATGGAGTCTCTCTTGCACCCCCCTACGAAGGCAACCACAGCCCACGGTTTCCTTCATTAGCCTGGGCTTTTTGGGGTGCCCGCGGTGACCCTGGCCTTTCTCTGGGAAGACCACAGAGGCAGGGGCGACTCAGCTTTCCCAGCCGGGAGCTCTGAATCCGGAAGGGAGTGAGAGTGGAAGCTTCCCAAGGAGTTGAGGGTCTACCAGAGGGCTAGAGGGACGGCAGCCTCCTCAGGGGCCCTGCTGAGGAGGGTCTCCAGGACACGGGGGCCTTGGGGTCAGGGGTCCCCCCAGAGAGACCTTTAATCCCCTTCCAAGGGACCAGCGGACCCCGCCAGAGAAGGTCTTCTACAAACATTTGTTGAGCGAGTACACCAGGCCAGAAATAACTCTGGCTCTGAACTGCAGTTGGAGTTGGTGTGAACGAGGAAATGGGGCTGGAAAGATGCTGCGTGGGCAGGCGGAAGGAGATAGCATTGACCGAACACCTCCTCTCCGTCAAGGGCTACTTTAGGTCATTTTAAAATCAATTTGTAAGGACACAAGTAATGTAGGAGTACATTGTCCCTATACAAACGGCAACTTTGCAGATAAGGCTAAATCCGCCTTTGATCCCCAGCTCCAATCTTGGTTTCCTTCTACCCCTCCAGCGGTAACCGCTGTTTCAATTTAGTATGAATCCTTCCAACCTTTTCCTCTGCATTTTACATACATGCATGTTTTGTTTTATTAGTCTTTTTTTTTTTTTTTTTTGAGACAGAGTCTCACTTTGTTGCCCAGGCTAGAGTGAGTGCCGTGGCATCAGCCTAGCTCACAGCAACCTCAAACCCCTGGGCTCAAACAATCCTCCTGCCTCAGCTCCCGAGTAGCTGGGACTACAGGCATGCGCCACCATGCCCGGCTAATTTTTTCTATATATATTAGTTGGCCAATTAATTTCTTTCTATTTATAGTAGAGATGGGGTCTCACTCTTGCTCAGGCTGGTTTCAAACTCCTGACCTTGAGAGATCCACCTGCCTCGGCCTCCCAGAGTGCTAGGATTACAGGCGTGAGCCGCCACGCCCGGCCGTTTTATTAGTCTTTTAAGATGAATAGTATCATGTACATTATTCAGCCACTTAATTTTTGGATTAACAAAACATCTGGAAGGAGATCAGGTGCGTACTGATCCACCCATCTACGCCAAGGCTTCCATGGGCAGCATCTCACTGGGTGCTCACGTCGACCCCACTTTATAGATGAGCAAACAGAGGCTCAGAGAATGTGGGTGACTCACCACAGCTGGTGAGCAGGGAAGCAGGATTCAGACGGCAATTTTTCTCTCTCCAAGTTTAGGTTGAATCTGCCCCTCCTAATGTGCCCATGGTTGGTACCCTAAATTTCCTCTGGCTTATATCATCACATGGGCCATTTAAATGGCAGCGTGATCCTGATGCAAGGGACTCATTGGCCACCTCCCTTCCCTGTTAAAATTCCTCCATGGCTCCCCAGTTTCCAAGGGCAGAGTCCAAGTCCCTCTACCCTCTAGAAAGGATCTTCTAGTCATGATCCATGTTAATTTCTCCAACCTCCGACTCCCACCCCGCCCCAGCCAGGCTCTGCCCCACGGTCACCCTCCCAGAAAAACCAAACTACAATACTCACAGCGCCCTTCACGCCACGTCGTTTCTCCCCTCCATGTCTTGGCCCTGCAGTCCTCTCTGGGAGAACTCCGCGTCCCAGCCCCTCTTTGCCAGTTTACTGCAACTCATCCTCTACGACCTGAAACGCGGGCCATCCGCTTTCGGTCTCCTCCATGTTACCTACCCCCAGGCTGGGTCAGATGTCTCTCCTCTGTGGCCCACAATTTCCTGTACATCCTCTCATCAAAGCATTTCCCGCCCCATTCCAGTTGTCATTAGATGTGCCCCCCTTGCCCCCACTTGCGTTTGAAGTTGAGCCCCTTGAAGGGAGGGTGACTGTCTCATTCACCTGCCTCTCCAGGTGCTGGGCGAGGTTTGCACGCACAGTGGGCCTGCACGCGTGTGCGTGGAGCACACAGTGCCTCAAAACCGTAAGGGAACCCCCATCTGTTACCTGGTACATCAGGTGCCGGAGTCCCCCCCTCACAGAAGACCCACATCAGCATAATACTAACCTGTGACCTGGCCCATCGACTCTCTATTGCCTGGCATCAGCACAACACTAAATCCATTGCCTGGTGCATCAATATAATATTAACCTAGTATCTGACACATCAACTAACCTATACCTGATACCCCACCCCTGGACCACCCCAACTTAATAAAAGTGGGAAAAATCGGGTAGACGGGGCTCAGAATTTGGTAGCGAGGCCTCTCTGCGCCCACCCGCTGTGACACTTGCTGTGACAAAAAGAGTGAATGATTGGAGACTAAGCACACAAGACAATAGAACTAAGATGAGAAACCCTGAATTAGACCTCCTGAATTAAATTTACCCCCAGGCAGTCGTACTATCCAGGCGCATGCTGTGTTGGGCCCTATTTTCTCAAACCATCTCCTGGCTCAATGATTCCTCTTAGCTCTGGTATGTTCCTCCCTCCATCCCTTTCATCTGTTCCTCAAGCTGTTGAAAGGGGATTTGTGCCAACGTCTTCATTTGAAATCAATCCTGCCAAGGACTGGCTGAACCTGTGGCTTCAACTCCTTGGTAACATCTCCTTGTTTCAAAAGGGCATCAAAACCTTCTGCCCACTCTTGAAACAGCCAAGGATTTTTTGAGAAGAGGGACTGGGGAGTTCACTTTTTGGAGGAATGTTCCCCTTCTCAAGATATCAGTTAAAACTTATTATCTCCTAAGTAGCATTTGGTCTCAAAATTCCAATGTCATCTTCTGTTACGAGTAGAATTTGGGGAAGCCCAGTGCTTTCACCCATTTCTCCTCACTTCCCTTTTCTCCGAACAAATCTGAGGGGAAAACTCTCTTCATTTCTTTTTTTTCCTAATATAATATAATGCTCTTTTCATTATAAAAGTACAAAAGAGTATTCTAAAAATACAGAAAGTAAGAGTCCCCCTACCAAGACACCATCATATTTAGAATTCTTCCACTCTTTTTTCTATATATAGGGTTTTTAAATAATTATGTCATATCATACATATACCAAAAAGTGTATACAAAACATATATATATATATATATAACTTAAAAGAATAAATACAGAATGAATACCCATGTATCTGTTACCAAATTTTGGCATTGTCCTTGCAGCCACATCAGAAGAACGAGGACAAGTGGTTTCAGGAGAAGCAAAGAGGAGTTTATTAATTTCCCAGCAAAGAGGAAAGTGGCAGACTCCCATCTCAAAGCACCAGCTCCTGCCTCTGAGGACAAGTACAGAGCTTGTAAAGGTTCTGATCAATCCCATGGTTGGCTAAAACAATCTCATGACCTCCGCCTGGATTCATCCTATCTTTGGTTAAGACAATCTCGTGACCTCCGTCCAGATTCATCCCATTTCCGGCTAAAACAATCTCTGACCTCTGCCCGGATCAATCCTGTCTCAGGCTAAGATCATCTCCTGACCTCACCCCAGACAATTCCCTTGAGCCATCTCCTGTGGCACAAAAACCAAAAGACATTCCCCTGCCCCTCCCAACCACTGCCCTGGGGCAAGGGTACAGGTCCTAGTTCTCCAAAAGGAGTGGGGAATGTTTAAAAAGACATAAAATATTTTTGCCATTTTTTCAAGCCATTTCTTCTGTTACATATTCCCCCCCTCAATATTGCCCTTCCGTATCTATGAGAGAAGGGGTGAGTACCATGTTACATGTCCATCACTCAGCTTAAGAAATAGGCCATTGCCAAGACCCTGGAACCCCCCTCTGCCCTCTGTGAACGTGTGCTCTCCCCAGCCCACCTAGAGGTAGCCAGCATCTTGAATTCTGTGTGAACCATTCCTTTGCGTTTCTTTACAGTTTACTGTATATACATTGTGCCCCAAAACAATGTAGTGTTTTTGACCCTCGTATAACTGGAGTGTATTATTTTGTGATTTGCCCTTTTCATTGTTATGTTTGTAAGATTCACCCATGTTGACGGGGTAGTTATAGATCATTCATTTTCATTGCTGTATAGTAATACATTTTATGCAAATACCAATTCTCATTTGTTTATTCATTATCCTGCTGATGTGGATGATTTCTGGGATATTTGTTCATCTGTAAGACATTTTACTAAGCAAAATGTTTATTGGTATTTTTTATTGCAGCAAAATAGATATATACACGCACATAAAATTCACCATTTTAACCATTTTTAAGTATACAGTTCAGTGGCATTAAGTACATTCAAATTGTCACACAACCCTCACCACCCATTCATTTCTGGTACTTTTCATCTTCCCAAACCGAAACTCTGGGTATCTGTTAAAAAATAACTCTTCATTCTTCTCTCCCACCAACCCCTGACAACCATGATTCTACTTTATGTCTCTATGAATTTGACTGGTCTAGGGCCCTCACAAAAGTGGAATCATATAGTATTGTCTTTCCTTGAGATTGGCTTATTTCACTTAGCATGATGTCCCAAGGTTCCATGTTGTTGCATGTACCAGAATTTCCTTCTTTTTTTAAGGCTGAATGATATTCCATTGCATTTATATACCACATTTTGTTTATCTGCTCACCACTGATGGACACTTGGGTTGCTTCCACCTTTTGACTATTATGAATAATGCTGCTCTGAATATGAATGTAAAAATAACTGTTTGAGTCTTTGCTTTCAATTCGTTTGTAAGTGAAATTGCTGGATCATACCGTAATCCTATTTTCAATTTTTTGAGGAACCGCTATGTTTTCTATCGCTACTGCACTCCTACCAGTAGTGAACAGAGATTCCGATTTCTCCACATGCTCACCAACACCTGTTATTTTCTGGTATTTTTGTTTAAAATTTTTATCATAATAGCCATCCTAATGTGTATAAAGTCGTTCTAGAATTTTTTATAAACAACAGCTATGACCATGCACCCTTGTACCCTCATGCACATGTGCAAGGGTTTTTCCAGTTACATGATTAGGATTGGATTCGCTGGGTCACAAGAGATGTGTCTGCTTTCCAAAGAAGCTGCACCAACATACACTGTCATCAAGAATAGACGATCATTCGGTTGTTCTGCGTCCTAACATTATTGTCAGACTTTTAATTTTCCCCATTTTGGTGGGGATGAAATGATATTTCCATGTGGTTTTATTTTGCATTTCCATGAATTATAATAAGATTGAGCATCTGGTCATACATTCCTTGGTCATAATTTGTTTCCTCTTATGTAAAATACCTGTTTAATTCTTTTGCCTATTTTTCTATTGGATTGTTTGTCTTAGTTTTTATGAAATTTTAGGATTTCATCTATTCTGGATATTAATCATTTATTGTTATGCTAATATGTTACAAATATCTTCTCTGAATTTATGGCTTAACTCATGTCCTATGATGTCTTTTAATGAACAGAAATTATTTTGAGTTAAATGTATCAGTGTTTTTAGGGTTGTACTGTCTGTATTTTGCTTAAGAAATCTGTCTCTACCCTGAGATCATAAAGATATTCCACATTTTCTTTTTTTATTTATTTATTTTTTTTGAGACAGAGACTCGCTTTGTTGCCCAGGCTAGAGTGAGTGCCGTGGCGTCAGCCTACCTCACGGCAACCTCAAACTCCTGGGCTCAAGCAATCCTGCTGCCTCAGCCTCCCGAGTAGCTGAGACTACAGGCATGTGCCACCATGCCCGGCTAATTTTTTCTATATATGTTAGTTGGCCAATTAATTTCTTTCTATTTATAGTAGAGATGTGGTCTCACTCTTGCTCAGGCTGGTTTTGAACTCCTGACCCCAAGCAATCCACCCGCCTCGACTCCCAGAGTGCTAGGATTACAGGTGTAAGCCACTGCGCCCGGCCAGATATTCCACATTTTCTTCTAAGAGTTTTAAAGTTTTACTTTCACATTTAAGGCCTTGATCCACCTGGAATTGACTTTTGTGTGCTGAGGATTATGGTTTTTCCTATTTGGGTAACCAATTGTCCCAGCTCTATTTATGGACTCATTGGTTCTTTCCCCATTAGTCTTCAGGTCATCCTCCAACAGAAATTAGCTTTTCCAATATGTGCGGATCTATTTTGGGGCCTTTCTTTCTGTTCCATTTATCTGTTTGTTGACGCCTGTTCCCATTTCATACTGTCTTAATTGTGATAGTTTATAATAAATCTTGATGTTTGGAGGTCAATTCCTTGCCCAGAATTCTGCTTTGGAAGTATCTTAGTCATTCTTGGTCCTTTGTTCTTCCATATAAATTAAAGACTCAGCTTGTCAAGTTATATAAAAAACTGTTTTGGGCTTTTGGTTGAAATAGCATTAGAACAATTTGAGGATAATTGCCTTCCAATCTATGAACATAGGAGGCATCTTTATGTATTTAGGTTTTCCTTATTGTCACTTAATAAAAGTTTGTAATTGTCTTAAAAAGGTTTTGACAACTTATCTTGGGGACCTTATATTTGTGGTTGCTTTTATAAATATTATCTTGTATCCAAGGGTAGGTTTCCTAAAAAGGTACTTGTATTCACACCTTATATAACGTACTTTCTTCCCCTTTATAGTGACTAAGCTACTATTATGAGACACTTCACATTTCTGGTTCTCATTTTGCTCTTGTCTCAGTAGATGTTTAGTTTTCCCCTAAGAACTTGGTGTTTTGGGTCTGACCTTGAATTGCAATCCTTGCTTTCCCTCACAACCAGACATGTTTCTCATTTCTAAAGTAGAAATAATGGTGACACTTCCCTTATCAGGTAGTTGTGATGATTGAATGAGATAACAGTAAAATGCCTAGCTTGGAGCCTGGCACATGGTAAGAGCTTAATTGAAGTTAGCTATTATATGCAACTATTAGGCACTCATAATAATTACAAATAAAAATTTTTACTTTTTTTTTACATTTTATATATATATATATATATATATATTTTTTTTTTTTTTTTGAGACCGTGTCTGTGTTGCCCCGGCTAGAGTGCTGTGGCGTCAGCCTAACTTACAGCAACCTTAAACTCCTGGGCCCAGGCAATCCTCCTGCCTGAGCCTCTCAAGTAGCCTCTCAAGTAGTCAGGTTTTGAACTCCTGACCTCCAGCCATCCACCCGCCTCAGCCTCCCAGAGTGCTAGGATTACAGGCGTGAGCCACCACGCCTGGCCTAAACTTTTTTTAAATGGGGAAAAAAGTTAGCTATTACTATTTCTCAACAAAACCTTTTACTTTTCTTCTATTTTGCCATATATTGATTGTTCTAGCAAGAAATCAGTGTTTGAAAAATTGAGAAAGAGCACTGCCTGGTCCCGGAGATCCAGCCCTGCATGGAGAAGCTCAGAGCTGCTCCGAGGAGGGAGACAGGCCACCCTTCTGGGGACAGGCGGAAACAGAGCCATCAGTGGATCAAATGAGGCTTGAGCTGGGGGTGCCCTGACCCTATCCGGCAGAAAACACAGCTGTAGGTGTAAGAACAAACACCTGCTACTTCTCAGATTCTTTCAGATGACCAGCAGTGACACTTGCAGACAAACTTAATAAATGACAAAACCTGAAGTGGTCATAGGAGAGGAACTTCAACAATGTACTCAGAACAGTGAATCTGGGTTTCACTGAGGGTTAAGATCATGGACAAATTTTATAGTTCATATTAGATGTTTGATGTCTTTTGCATATCTTAAGACAGACATGCACTTTTTAACTGATACAAATATTTGTACATATTTATGGGGTACATGTGATATTTTGTTACATGCATAGACTGTGTAATGATCAAGTCAGGGTATTTGGTGTGTCCATCACCTGGAGTATTTACTTTTTCTGTAAGTTTGGAACATCTCAAGTCCTTTTCTAGTGATTTTGAAACATACAATATATTGTTAACCATAGTCACCCAACTCTGCTATCCAACACCAGCACGTATTTCTTCTGCCTAACTGTGTGTTTGTACCTATTAACCAACCTCTTTTCATTCCCTCCCCACCCACACAATCTGCCTGGCCTCTGGTGTCTGTCGTTCTACTCTCTGCCACCATGAAATACACTTCTTCGGCTCCCGCATGAGTGAGAACATGTGATATTTGTCTTTCTGTGCCTGGCTTATTTCACTGAATATGATAGTTATGCATTTATTTATAATCAGAATAATAGCAAGGTATGATTATTCAAATGCATTTGTATATTTTAAAGTGTAGCAAAAATAAATATATATTTATATCCTCTTCCTTTAATTCAGAAAAGGCTGTAGCTCCTCACTCTCCCAGGCTGAGACCATGGTACACTGATATCCACAAACCTTTAATAGCATTCTCTATGAAGAAATGTTCATATATATATATATATAAATATATTCTTTTTTTTTCAGCTTGATAAAATCATGGTGAAATTAAAAAAAATTAAAAATGGGAAAGAAAAATTGGGATTTCTGTTTCATCTTCTCTCCCTCTCGTATACTATTCCTCCTGCCCCTTTGCAGGGTTAACCCAGGTGGTCAGTGCTGGCCAGAGGGCGTGAAGACCCTCCAGTAGCCAGCGGAATGGAGTGTGAGGACACCTCCATGCTTGAGGGTGCCACCTCCGGGCTAGGTCTTGAATCTGTTTGTTTTATTTATTTATTTTTTTAATTTCTTTTTTTTCTGAGACAGGAGTCTCACTCTAGTCACCTGGGCTACAGTGAGTGCTGTGGCATCAGCCTAGCTCACAGCAACCTCAAACTCCTGGGCTCAACTGATTCTCCTGTCTCAGCCTCCTGAGTAGCTGGGACTACAGGTACGTAAACCACTACACCCGACTAATTTTTCTATTTTTTTAGTAGAGATGGGTTTTTTCTCTTGCTCAGGCTGGTCTCAAACTCCTGACCTCAAGGGATCCTCCTGCCTCAGACTCCCAGAGTGCTGGGATTACAGGCATGAGTCACCACGCCTGGCCTGGGGCTTGAATCTCTTCCTTCCTCCCCATTCCCCAGCCGCTCCCTGAGTTCAGGTCTTATGGCTGCTCCCTGGTCTCCCTGCCTCTTGCCTCTCCCCATCTTGCCATCTGAGCAAGACTTCCCATATCTCAGCTCCACCCCTTGTGCCCTCAGGATGAAGTCTAAGCTCATTAGTCTGCTCTTCTAGGCCCTGCGTAACCTGGCCCCTGGCCCCCACTGACTAAACTCCTATTTCATGTCTTACACACGTTGGTGATTTGAGATACAAAATTGCTAGGGGGGAATCACTCTTCCATTTCATAGGTGAGGACCCTGAGGTTCAGAGGGGTGAAACTTATCAGAGACCCCACAACTAGGAAGTGCAGATGTAGGATCTGAATCCATGTCTCTGGCTCCCAGGCTGGCTTTATTTCCCCCTGTTCCTTGGTGCTTGGTTCTGTCACTAAGGGGTAAAAACCTCAGCTTGATCCAGTTTAACATGCAAATGGCCCAGGAAAGGCAGCACTCAGACTGTGGCTCTTTACTCAGCCTCTGCGGAGGTAAGAAGGTCCAAAATGGGGCAGGGAGAGGGGAAAGGTCAAAAGGGCAGTGGAAGGTAAAAGAGAAAGCAGCAGCTGGCCCTTTTGCCCTGGGCTCTGCTCTGGGGTGGGGCTGGGCTAAGCCTGGGGGCAGGGAGCAAGTGACGCTAAGGGGAGGGCAGGGCGTGGCGTGCATGCGGTAAGAGTGTGAGCTAAGCCACGATGCAGGAAGTGATTATCACCAGGAAACAAGCCTGCAAAACCAGCCTTGGGGGACTGGCAGAGTATTCCTGCCATCAACTGACATTTAAAAAAATCGTAATAACTACATTGTAAAATCCTTCGTGCCACTCATTTGCCTGGCCACTCCATCATCCCAATAACCCTGAAAAGCGGTTATTACTATTCCTGTTTGACAGAGAAGGAGACTGAGTCTCAGAGAGCCACGGGGACGTACTTGTTCAAGGGCACCCAGCTGAGAAGTGACAAAATCCAAAATGCTCCACCACTCTGCGTGGTGCCCCAGCCCTGCCCTCGCTGAGGCCTCCCGGGTGCCGTGCTGCAGTCCAAACGTGGCCGGATGATTTGGGGGCCACCTAAAGATCATCGCTGTTCTACTTAATGTAACATATCCCAGCAACACAGATCTGTGTACAGGAGAGAGACATCGGCGACCTTGCCACCGGGGGCGCAGTATCACCGCCCCCCCATTCCATGTCCTGGGTACCAGGGCCTGTGCACTCCCCGCCGGAACACCCCCAACTCCATTCCCAGGCTGACACGGGCCTCTTTCTGCGTCCCACCTAGGTAGACCCAGGGCAGAGGGGTGGCCCAGGGCTGCTTTAGGGGGCGAGGGAGTGGGCAGGGCAAATTCGGGCTGGGCCATCCACGAGGCTGCGGAGGCCATGTCTGGCAGGAAGGGACGTGGGCGGGCGGCGCTTGGGGCCTCCTTTTGCTCTTCCCCGGGCCCCGCAATGTGAGCGCTGGGCCTGGCTGGAGGAATGACTGTTACATACATGAATATACATGAACATATATACATATATGTTCCCAAGGAAGACGTTGCCCAAGGGTGGAGAATGGCAAGCTGCAGTCCCCCAGGCCGTCCCCGCAGGTAGCCCTATAGAGGGACGCTTGGACGGGCAAGCCCCCAGGGGACAGCAGTATCCCAACTTGACCGCAGCTCACCGTTAGTTTAGCCAACTGCTCAGTCCCTTAGCTTTGGTCTCAAGAGAGAGGAAGGCCAGGACGAGCAGGAAGACAGGGGGTCTGGCGAATCTGACAGGGCTCAGGGCCGCCCGGGAGCCGTGGGGAGGGAACTCTGGGAAAGGAGCCCGGCGGAGTGGAGTGTGCACAGGCCTGGGTGGGCCCTGGGTGCTGTTGTGCCCCCCTGCATCTCCGTAGGAACCTGGCAGTAAAATCTGCGTGATTGAGACTTGTTCTTGCCAACACAGCAGACCAGATTGGGTATGCTCTTCATATGTGTATTTCATAATAAAGAGAAAGGTAAAATTCCACACGTTTGACAATCCTTTAGGGTCAGATTTGCAGTTTGGGGGAGACAGGCTATGCTGAGATTGACCTCAGTTCACAAGGACAGCAGCTGAAGGAGCCGGTTCCAACTGGGTACCCCTCCCTCCCCCCCTCTCCCTTCCTTCTCTCCTCTCCCTATTGATTATCTATCTATCTATCTATCTATCTATCTATCTATCTATCATCTACTCACTTTTCATGGACAAAGTGTATTTTGCTGTTCTGCAACCTAATTTTTAAATCCAGTGCTATGTCTGGGACCGCTACATGAGCCCGCGATGATCTAGGACATTCCTACCAAAAGCGGCATGTGTTAGGAGATGTATTCTCGAGGGCTGAAGAGATCTCACGTCCACGCGTGGCTGCTGCTGCTGGAAGGGCCTGCCATCACCGTTCCACTTTTTAAAAGTGTGTTTCTTGGACCCTTGCAGGATCCTCCCACCCGGCCCCCCTGCGAGAGTCTAGTCTTGGTACAGCAGATCTCTGCCCCCCACAACCCTCCGGGGCCCCATCTCACTGGGGTTCCCAGGCAAAGGCCCCGCGGTGCCCCTCATCTTCCTGGGGTCTTCACACCAGTGTGGCGTTCTTGTGGAGCTCTTCCCCGCTGGCCTGCTGAATGGCAGCCCCTCTCCATCCAAGCCCCCTGCGGTGTTTTTCCCACCACACGATCACCAGCTGACATAGCCCACATTTTACTTATTTATCTGTCAACTGTCTCTCCAGTCCCCAGCCCCACCCCAAGCCAGAATGCCAGCTCCATGGGTCAGGGACTTCTGTCTGCTGCTTTTAGATCTGTTATCGCCAGAACCTAGAACAAAGCCTGACACATCGGGGTGGCTCCCTAGGTATGTGTAGAAGTGAATCAAACACAGAAGTTGATTTCTGTGGGTGTGTTTCATCTTTGCTTGTCGCAGAGGGAGAAGAACTTCCAACCATGACGCCATCTCCCTTTGACTTTGACTTCTCTTGTTCTAAGTTGAATTATCCTCTCTTACTACCTACCATTCTTCCAAGCTTCTCTTACATGTTATAAAATTTAGGGTGGTTTACAGTTGGAATGTTCACCATCTTTTTAGCTCCCCCACATAACATGGTAAAAGGAGACATTGTTATTGTCCAGTTCTATATTCTTACTCTCTGCTTAGAACTCTCCAAGTGGAGCACATTATATTAAGTGACTAAGCCAGGCACAAAAGGACAAATACCGTATGTTCTCCCCCACGTGGGAGCTAACATGGTTGATCCCATAGAAGTAGAGAGAGAGAGAGAATAGAAATTACCAGAAGGCAGGGAGGGACACCAGGGAAGAGGTTGGCTAATGGGCACAAACATCCAGTTAGGTAGAAGGAGTAAATGCTAGTGTTCTGTAGCACAGTTGGGTGACTGTAGTTAACAATAAGTATGTTAAATGTTCCCAACACAAAGAAATGATGGTATTGGGGTGATGGATAATACCAATTACCCTGGTTTAATCATTACACACTGTATATGTGTGTCAAAATATCACATGTACCTCATAAATACGCACAATTATTATGTATCAAAAATAAAAAATTTAAAATATTGGAAAGATCACCCAAAATTCATATTAATAAAATCATCAAAAATTTGTTTTTTTGTTTTTTTTAAGAAAAACCTCTCTCCAGATGGGTCACCAACTTACTTAAATAACAACTAGGTACCTTAGACAGGCATGGTGGCGAGCACCTGTAGTCCCAGCTACTCAGGAGGCTGAGGCAGGAGGATCGCTTGAGCCCAGGAGTTTGAGTCCAGACAGGGTCACATAGGGAGACACTGACTCTAAAAAGAGGACAAACCAGGTACCTCATCCAGGCCCAGCCACGTTTGGTGTGATCTACCTTCTACCCACTCAGGGACAACACCCTCGTCCCCAATGTGCTCTAGCCCTGCTGGCCTCCGTCCTCATCCTCGGAGCTCTGACGCCTGCCTTCTACCTGGGATACTATCTGGGCTCGTTTGCTAGGGCTGCCATAGCAAAATCCTACAGGCTGGATAGCTAAAACAATGAACATTTATTTCTGTGTTCTGGAGGCTGGAAGTGAGGTCTGAGATCGAGGTGCGAGCAGGTTTGGTGTCTCCGCGGCTTGCAGATGGCCGTCTTCTCGCTGTGTCCTCACGTGGCCCTTTTGCCAAGCTCACGCATCCACGGGTCTCTCTTCTTACAAGGACACCAGTCATATTGGACTAGGGCTCGCTGGGGGGCCTGTTCTACCTTAATTACCCTTCTAAGGCCCTGTCTCCGAAGAGTCACATTCTGACGTGCTGGGAGTCGGGGCTTCCACATACGGATTTGGCGGGTGGGTGGGGGGAGGGTGTGTCACAGTTCAGTCTACAACACTGCCACCAAATCTCCAAAAGCCTGGGTTAGATATCAGCTCTGGCGAGTTCGCTCCCCAGAAGCCTCCCCTCCGTCCCTCCCCATCAGTCCTGCTCCAGCGTAACGCCTGTGGTTCTGTCTTTTGGCACCGTGCTGACTTACCTGCCACTTGTGTATCGTCCATGTCGGCCAGCCGTGTGCTGGCAAGTGTTGACCAGCCAGCGTTTGGGTGCAGGATGGTCGTGGGAGGCTGCTCTACAGCGTCTGCAAATTTCTGTGGTGTAAATGTGCCCAGCATGGCCGGTTGCAAGCTACCAAAAAACAGCATCAGTCGGCTCTGCAAATTCTGGAAACTCTAACAGCCTTTTCTTGTGAGCAGGTACAGCCCAGCCCCAAGTCCCCTGCCAGGGTGCAGACTCCACTGCGGGCGGGAGCCTTGTCTTCCTTCTCCATAGTAATGTCTCCAAGTTTAGAACAGGCCCTAGGAGAAAAGTACCACTCAGCAATGATTCCTTGAATGGATTGAGTTCCTTCATCCAGCTCTGAAGACCTTCTGTGAGTTTGTCCTTGTTGTCGCCCGCGTCTCCTTGCTGGTCCTTTTGCTGCCTGGTGCCCCCTAACCTCCAGACCCTGTGCACCCCTTGGCTGTGTCCAGGTCCCCCAAAGGCCACATGTCCTCTCATTCTTCTCTGCCCAGACAGCCCTAAACCTAGATGACCTCTACTGGCCTTCCAGACCCGGCCAGTTGCAGGCAGTGTTCTTCTCAGTCCTGTGGGGTGACATGACGTCTGGGGCTCCCCTAGCCCCTGTGCTCCACCCACTCTGGCCCCCACCACAGGTGGCTGCTGCTTCCTTTGCGCCCCTAGGGGCCGCTCACCCAAGAACCTGGCACGCGGCAGGGCTCACCCGAGGGGGTGAGCAGAGAAGGCCGGTTACTGGGGGAGGGTGCTAGAGGGAGGAGGGAGGGACTCACCTTACAGCACAGTTTGGCCAAAGGCGGCTCTTGCCCTGAAAGAATGAAATTCTCTATTTGTGAAAGAATGGAGAAAGAGATGAGCAATTAAATGCCTGAGCCCAGAGTAATGGTGATTAAGGAATGTTGGGAAAGGTCATTACTACAGCCTCTGACAGGTTTGGAAGCTCTCGAACCGAGTGAGCGGGAGAGTGTTTGGGCGGGAGGGGCCGACTGTTATCAGAAGATGCCAGGCCCCTCATTCCGGCCCTGTGAGGTCACCGAGCACTGCGAGCAGGGCTGGGTGTCACTGTTTGTGCCCCACCTCGACTCCCTGGCTTTTGAGAGGCAATTTGACCTGAGGGATGAGAAGGCTCCTGGGAAGATCTGGGGAAGGGGCTGCGGCTGCAGCTCGGACCGCAGGACAGTGTGACCGACCTGTCAGATGGGATGCCAGGATTTGTCTCACAGTGGTAGGATTAAATGGGACAACGCTGGCCCCGTGTCTGGTAGGGAACTTGGTATACAGTAAGCACTCAATGAATGCAGGAGGCCACTGCATGTATTTATTCGCCTGAACATCACCCCCTGAGGCGGCAGGGGCTCTGCGTCTGTCCCGCTGTGTGCTCGGCACCCAGGACGCGCTTGTCACGGCAGGAGCGGCCCGATTACATAACCGCCTTCTGGTAACAGACGCAGGGAGGCAGCTCCGGCTCGTTCCCACCGCTCTGTGCCGCAATCCGCCCGTTTCCCACTCGCCTGCGCGCTCCTGACAGGCAGTGACCACACTCAGCGATGACTCCGCCGGGTACTTCTCTAAACACTTGTCACCCAGGGCCGCGGAATCCCCCGGGACCCAGCTCGTCAGGCTGCCCGATGACTTGGGCCGGGCAGCCCACCTTCCCGTTAGCGGCACGAGGGCAGCAGGCGGTGGCCCGGCCAGTTCTGTTTGGGGAAGGGAACAGAACGTGCAGCCCCAGGGAGCGGGGACCTTGCCCAGGCCCCGAGAAGCAGGAAATGAGCCCTGGCCGACCCTCGCCACAGCCTCTCTTTTTCTGAAGCTCACTTCTCCCCTCCCCGGGCCCCCGAGCCTGTCCTGGTCCTGGAAGGTGACGGGCTGTCGTAGTCTTAGGAATACCCGCTGACAGCTGGGAAACTAACAGTGCTGTGGTGCGAAATAAATAGATTAATAAAAACAACTTTAACTGAGTACCTACTCTGTGCTTGGTCCTATGCCAAATGAGAAGGTTTTGTTTCATTTACTCCAAAGAGGCACCTGCTGTTCCCTAACACTGTTCTTAGATGTAGCTGGGCCTTCGCTCAGGCTGTTCCTCAGTTTAAAATGCCCTTCCTGGTAAATACTCATCCTTTGGCACCCAGCTCCTTCATCTCCTCCCCTCGGAATCCTTCCTCTGCTTGACTGAGACAATAAAACCGTAGCCTTTCGTGGGCCCCCAGCCTGCGTGTCTGTCCCCCACTGTGCCGGGGCCCCTCCGACCCCTGGGCTGGCCGCGTCCCCTCCTGGTCCGGGGTGTCCTGCTCACGGTGGGGGCGCTGCAGGTGTTGGCTTCTTCCTTCTCAGTTCCTTGGCGCCTCCTCCCTGTCTCCCATGTGCCTCAACTCTTTGTCTTTATGTCATATTTTTGCCTTTATTCTAAGAACAATGCTCGTCACGGCACAGGCATTTGTAAGTAGAAGTGGAAGGACACAGATGAGTCAATGACCTCCTGGCAGGACAGAGGCATTCTGTTATTTGTCTACAGAAGCCATGGTCACTCCAGCGAGAAACCGTCAGAGCAGGGAGGGAAGGAGAGGATGAGGCCAGAGGAAGGAAGCGAATGGGAACAGGTGTTGGAATTGACATTTTCTGAGCACCTATAGGTGCCAGGCATGTTTCATTTATTCCTCACCATAATCCTAAGAAGTGGGTATTATGTTACCATCGTCAAGATGGAAAATGAAGGCACAGAGAGGTGAGGTGACTTGTCCAAGGTCACATGGCAAGCAAGGGGCAAAGCTGGGATTTGAGCCTCATCTGCCAAGTTCTATCAGTTGGACAGAGAAGGTGGCAGGTCCCTGTCCCTGGGTGGGGAGTAGTGAGTAGGGACTGCAGGACACTGGGGAAGAAGGGTGGGTCAGAGCCAGACCCTAGGAGTACACCGTCCCTGCCTTCCAGATGTCCCATGTCATGGTTCCCCAAGACAGATGTTTGTTGGCGTGTGGGTTCACCCCAGACTCCCAATATATTTAACCACCTTCCCTTAGACTTCTGCTTTTCCAGGAAATTTTTGTCTTTTTTAGTCTAATATTGACTCTGTTTCCTTCACTCCCTGGCCCAGGTTTTGGGTTACCTTAACCCCACTGGATTGTGCAACACCCACCAAAGGCTTCAGGAACCCGCAACTTCTCAATACTGCTGAACTGGGTGAAATTTCCCAGTAACCACCCCCTCTGCCTGACTAATGCTTCTTAGCTTGGCAATGCAATGTCCTATTTTTAAGGAACCCAGTCATTTGGTTTAGATTCTTTATTTGTTTTATTTTAATGACCTTCTGAATCATTCATTTTTCTGCTTTTGAACTGATTCACTCTTTGCCACTTCCTTGTATAGAAATCCAACCCCTCCTTTAAGGTTTAGCACCAACAACCACCTTCTCCCCCAAATTATCCTCATCCATCCCAGCCCCTCCAGGAAGAAGCAGCCCCCATCCTCCCTTCCTATGTCATTCATCTGGCATTTGCTATATGGTCATTATCATAATGATAATAACAAGAGCAAATAACATGCCAGCCACTTAAGTCATTTCTTATAATTCTCACTATGACCCCAGGAATAGAGTAATTATTATCTCCATCTTACAGAAAATGAAACTGAGCCTCAGGGAGTCAAAGCCTCTTGCTCAAGGTCACACAAAGTAGGGGTGAGGCTGAGATGCTAGGCCAGCCCAGCCGGACTCCGAAGCAAGGATCTTGAAAGGCAGCTATGTGCATGGGGGTGGGGTGGGGGCTGGCACTGTGCTTGGCTCTTTCTTGGCTTTTTCATGGAAAGAGGACAGAGGCATTCAATTATTTGTCTATAGAATCCATGGTCACCCCCAGCAAGTAATCATCAGGTTTTGATGTCTGTCACCCCTGCAGGCTGTTCTGTTCCCTGTTGCACTGTACACCACAAATACCTGGGAACAAGTAGCTGGTGTTCCACTGATATTGGCCAATGGCTGGAGGGCTTCCTGTCCTTTCTACAGTGTTTGCTGCTTGGAGCCTTACACAATTTTATATTTCTTACCACATCAAGTGCTTGGTAGCAATCTCAACCAATGCACATTGAATGAAGGAAGTAGGACAGGCATGGGCTTGGAAGATACCAGCGGGCTCATTTTCTAGTTGAAGATCTTTCGAAAATTATAGCTCAGGATGAATACTACCAGACAAGATCTCCTCATCACTTTTTTTGTTCAATTTGAACTAACAAAATCTTACAGACGAAGGGTTTGGTTAAGTTCATTCACCACACATCTAATGGGTATGCTGGAGACAGCCACAAGCAACTAACCAGGTAGAGTTGTCCACCCTCTCTCTCACTTCTTCTGGGAGACAAGCTCCCTAGTGCCCCAAGAGCAGGCAAGGTTAGAACCTTGGAAACAGAGAGAGGAAGGGGACAATGACCCTGTCTGGTCAAAAAGGACCAGGGGGAGGCTGGCTCATCCCTCATGGAACATGCAGAGGACAGGTCTTTGGACCGTGAAGTGACAATAGAAGAACTAGACGAAGTGGGAAAGGTCTGAGAAGGATAATAAAAATGAGAGTCCAGTTGGGAGTGGCAAATGGAAGCAAAGAACACTAAGGGTCTTCTAATCATTCAATTTATTGATTTTCTGTTCAAATTCTGTTTTATTTTTCATCAGTATTGCCAGCCTTGTTTTCTTTCTGTTTGTCCTTTCCTGATAGGCTTGTGCCCAGCCTTCCCTGGCAACCCATAGGGACATTTCTTCCCAGGTAGGACTTCTGCCACCAGCGTCTCACTGGCTTTTTGGTTTTGAGTTTGGGGCCCAGCTTTGCCTTTGGACAGGCGCGTCCCTCAGGGAAGCAGGAGACCCCACTGGTTCAACCCGGCATTGGAGCCCAGCTGCCGGCCGGTGCTGGAGGCCTGGCGACAGCGTGCCAGTCCACACCCAACACTTCCTCTCTGCTCCGCCCCCAGGCTGAGGAAGAGCATCTCAACTTGGCAGGTGGGGAGATTTAGGTCCACCGATATTGTTAGTTACTTGAGACCACATGACAAGAACATTCAGTTGCCAAGCGAGGGACACACATTGGGAGTGACCAGTTGACCTTCTCTAACTTAAGAGCTTCTGGATTGTCAGATTTGACTGGAAAGGCAGGAATCTCTGTCCCGCTTCTTCTCATGGGCATGGATGAGACCTGGATTTAAATGATGGGGAAGTTCTAGCAACGGTAGTAACAATGCTAGCAGCAAACACTTTCTCAGAGTTCACTGTGGGCCCAGCCCCAGGCCACGTGCTTTACCTGCTTCCTCTTGGTTACTTTTCTCAGCATGATAATTTAGAGCATGAACCCTGAAGTCAGATGCCTGAGTGTGAGTCTCAGCTCTGCCACTTACTGAATGTGTGACCTTGGGCAAACTACCTCTTTGGGTCTCAGTTTTCTCCTCTATGAAATGGGGCTGATAATTGCACCTGATTGTAGACCCCACACACATATTTACTATATGTGCAGTATATAGATATTACTAGTTCATTTCCAAAAATCTAGTATTGGAGTCCTCTTTCCTTGGCCAAAAGGTGAGTATATAAAAAAGAAAACTGATAGGAGGGAATGGGTCATTTTTTCAGAGCTTCACGCAAAAGCGAAGGGACTTTTGCAATAAAAAAGACATCAGAGTAAACAGCTGCAGTCTCCATTTACAAATGGGGGAATAGAGGCTCAGAGAAGGTATGCTAGTTGCCTGAAATCACACAGCTAACAAGCAACAGAAGGATTTGAACTCAGACCCATCTGTCATCACAGCTCATGTCCTTGATCCCGATGCCACATGGCCCGTCCTGGTGGTCATGGAAAGATCTGGTGCCTGGCCCTGTGTTGAAAATGGAAATATGAGTCACCAGCCATCCCCGGGGACGGCTGGGGAGTGAGAGGAGCTCAGCTATGGGGCAGAATGTTCCGCCAGATGCTGAGGAGCAGCTGCCAGCACCGCTCGGTCTCCTCTGCGGGAGGAAAGGGAGGAGAGCGAGGAGGAGCAGGGCGCAAGCCAGGGGAGCGCAGCCTGGACCAGGGCCACAGCGTGGTGGCTGACGTCAGGCTCGCACATCTGGCCTCTGGAATGCTCGGGCCCCAGGGACCAGGCCCAAGTTTCTGCTGTTCCTCGCAGCAGGTTCCTCCTCTGAAATAACCCAGCCTTGTTGTCGAGAAAAGTCTAGGGTTTTCTAGGCTCTCCTAGCCCAGCCCGGTGGTGACAAGCGAAATGGGTCGCTGCCTGCGGAGGAAGACCAGGTCTCCGGATGAGCAGCAGAAGCGCAAGGCCGGTGGGACAGCTGGGGGTGGGCCCCTGGAGGGCCCTGTCCTTCCTTTGCAGGGCCTGGAGACAGGGGCGCCCGGCGGCGGACGTCAGTCAGCGCTCGCTGCCCACCTGCCCAAATGCCCTCGTGGACGCGTGGACACGGGCCCGGCGTCCTGGACAGCACGGGGGGCACGGCTAGGAGGCTGGCGCTGTGCCCACCGGTCTGGTCCGTCCAAGGCCTTGTGACCGACCGTCTCCTTGGGCTCCAGGTTTCGCTTTGCTCCAAGGAGAAAGAGGTCCTGCCTGGCGTCTTCCACGCAGCGGGCCGAGGGTGCGGAGCAGGGGGGCGCCGAGCCTCCCGCCAGCCGTGCCCATTGGTGGGGCCTCACTGCGTTTCTGATGCTTGTGGTGCTTCTACCCGGGAAAGTTTGGGACTGGCCAGAGTGACTTAACGACCTTGGTGATTCATTTTGTTCCCAAAGGAAACAAAAGCCCAGGTCTTCCCAAGCCCCTCTGCTCTAGCTGGCCTGGCCCCGGGTTGGGGAATGAGTCACCTCCTGGGGTGCTCCTATTTTCACTTTGCCTTCAGAAAAGCAAACAGCAGCTTCCTCTTTCCTTTGCTCTTGGGGGAAAAGGTGAGCATAGAAAGGGAGGCCTGAAAAGAGGAAGCCGCTCACGGCAGCCATCGGGAGGGACAAGGCTTCCAGGAGGGGCATTTGGAGCCAGGGCTGCGTCTCTCCTGGTGACAGTTCTCTCTGCCTGGCGGAAGGCGGGGCCTGCAGCCTGAAGTCCAAATTCCTTACCCAAAAGTGGAAAAACAACCCACGTCCACAGTCTGCTGGAATTTTAACAAGTATCCTCGATAATATACTTTGCCTGGGGCACTAGTCAGTGACTCGCTGCGTGGATAAACATTCGACCTCCATGTCCTCATCTACAAAATGAAGATCATCCTATCAGGCCGGCAAAATTGTCACAGGCAGCAAGCTGGTAATGAGAGTGCAGCATGGAGCAGGTGGCCCTGAGGGACAAATGGCTCCCTGAGCTTCAGCGAGGAACCATGGAGGAAAGGGATTTGTGTCTTTCCCCCTCTGTGGGGCCCCGCTTACCTGGAAGTCAGACTCCGGCCAAAGGCTGGGCCCTCGGTTCTCTGAAGTCCATTGCAGGCCCAGGGGAACTGAACAGGAATTCTGGGTGGTGGCCAAGAGTCTCAGAGCCCGAGCACATTTCTTTGAAGCCTCAGCTGAGGCGTCAGGATCACAGAGGACGGAAAGAAGAGGCAGATGCCTGGGAGGCCATCGTCCCCAGCAGGGGTCATGGGCGGTTGCACTGTCCCCTCTGGGCTGCAGGCTTTGTTTGGGATGGTCGTTCCTCCCTCACAGGGCTGCAGGGACATGGGCACGGTTAAGTGGTTACGAGCCCAGCTCTTGGGTTCAGATCTGCATCACGAGGGGCCCTCAGCGCATGCAGCCCGGGCCTGCCCGGCCCACGGCGAGGATGGTCACGGCACCTGCCCAGAAGGAGCCTGCGAGGGTGAACGCGACAGTCGCGTCAGGTGCTCGTGGTGGTGGGTCGGAGCACGCAGTGACTGATGGCTGCTATTAATGTTATATGGACCACCAGGTGGAGTGTGTGGCATCTAGCAGGTGTTGAGTGAATGCGAGCTGCTGTGAGGGTGGTGACGCTATTAACGGACAGCACGAAGATAGAACCCCGGGGTCTGAGCCATCAAAGAGACGGCGAGGGCCAGAATCTTATTTCAGATCATCCCCCTGTCACCACGAGGACGTGGAGGCCCAGAGGGCAGAGACGCCGGCCCGAGGCTGCCACAGCCGAGGCAGAGGCAAGACTGGAGCTCCTGGCCGCCCCTGCTTGGCTGGGCAGACTGGGGCCACGTAGGGTGGGGACACGCACCCGTCCCCCAGGAATCGCTGTGACTGCAGTGGCCGGGAATGAGGGGCTTCAGGCTGGCCGGCTCATCAGAAAGGCCTGGCGGGAGCTGGCCGTGGCGCAGGAGTGCCGACGCAGTTCAGAACACGCTGCCCAGAGAGTCGAGGCGACAGCTCCGCTTTGGGAAGAAACCCAGCTCCCCGGGCTCGCACATGCACACGCGTGCAAGCGTGCAGCTTAGGGACAACCACTGCAGATAGTGACAACGGCCACCATCTGGCAAGCACTGACTGCACACTAGGCGCTGTGCCCGTGCTCGCATTCACCAATCCCCATGGCAACCCCACAGGGGGCGCGCTCCATGACCCCAGCACACGGAGGCACAGAGAGGCCAAGGAACTTTCTCTCTCTCTTTTTTTTTTTTAGACAGGGTCTCGCTCTGTTGCCCAGGCTAGAGTGAGTGCCGTGGCGTCAGCCTAGCTCACAGCAACCTCAATCTCCTGGGCTCAAGCAATCCTTCTGCCTCAGCCTCCCAAGTAGCTGGGACTACAGGCATGCGCCACCATGCCCGGCTAATTTTTTCTATATATTTTTAGTTGGCCATTCATTTCTTTCTATTTTTAGTAGAAACGGGGTCTCGCTTTTGCTCAGGCTGGTTTCGAACTCCTGACTTTGAGTGATCCGCCCACCTCGGCCTCCCAGAGTGCTCGGATTACAGGAATGAGTCCCCTCGCCCTGCCCCAAGTCACTTTCTCAAGGCCCCACAGCTTGTCCCTGGTGGAGCTGAGACTGGAACCTGGACGGCGTGACCCTTTGGCCCTCCATGCCAGCCTGCTGCCAGCCTCCATTCCTCACGCCGATGGGGCGTCCTCACCACCTCACAGGGCTTCTGCCTCCATGATCTTATGGTCTCCTGGAGGGTAGCCCCGAGAGGTCAAAGCATCCTGGCCCTGGGCTGAGCACCGAGTAGGGTCTCATTTGCTCAGGGCACTTCCAAACCCTACCACAGGCCAGGGCCTGAGCCAGGTAGGGGGCCCGGTGAGAGTGAGACCAGGTTTCGTGCTGGCGATAGCAGGGCATGTGGCCTTGACCCGGGATTCTGGTCACGCTCTGTGCCTGCCAGACACCTTGGCCAGCCCCTGGGCCTGGGTTTTCCCCATCAGAATGAGGAGGCCGGGGGTAGGGGATGGTCTTGAGAGGCACATTCTGCCGGCCGAGGCCGAGGGGCTAGGACTTGCCAGAGGCCCCTGGCCTGGCTGGTGTCAGCCTTGGGCTCTGGTCCGAGGGTCCATGGGCAGCCCCCAGCTGGTCCTTCCGGGCCAGAGGAGGCAGCCTGCTCCCAGTCTGGCCCCATCTAAGGCTCATGCTATGTCTCAGATCCTCGTTTGGCCTCATCGCATGCTGGCTCAAAGAGTGACATCAAATGTCCCTATGAGTCCCTCCTCTGAGCTGATAACCTCACACCTCCATCCCAACCTGGGAAAGGTCTCCTTTTGTCTGTGTCCTCAGGAAGTTCAACAGCACCAAAGACATCCAAAGATACTGAGTCTGCTCTTCAAAGTCCCTTTGCAAACATTTTCTTGTTTCCAATTAAAGGACAGGCACCATTTACCGAGGGTTGCAGGTACAGGGTTCTTTATACATGCCTCTAACCCTCTAGTCCTCACAAGAGGGGGTGTACCTTCGTGGTATTATTATGACAATTGCATTTTGCAGATGAGGAGACAGAGGTTCTGAGAGGCAGAAGCGGTTGTACGAAGCGACACAGTGGGGCTGTGACGGAGCTGGCACACGGGTCGGAGTGTCTCATTCCAAAGCCCAGAGCATTTGCTTCCCTGTGGCCACGTTGTTGCTCTCCTGTCACCCAGAGCACCTGCGCCGTGCCACGTGCCCTGCTAGGTGCAAGTGAGTGGGCCAGGCCCTCTTTGCCTGAGCCATCATCTACAGGAAGGCCCTGAGGTGGTGTCAGTATTCCTCAGAGGCAAAATGAAAGATATCCGCGCCTCGGCCCAACTCCCCCCAGCTCTACACCTGCCAGCTACGTGACCCTGGGCAGTCGTCTTCCCTCTCTGCTTCAGTTCCACGCTGTGAAATGACAGCAATATTAATTTCCGCCGCATCGGTGGTTGTGGAGAATGAATTAGGAAATGCACATCGATCAATGACACCAGTGCCTGGCCCAGAGAAGGTGCTCAGAACCCAGTCGGGGCCTGTCTTACGCCACCTGCAAGCACACTCTGCCAAGCCATTGTCATTTGCTAGCCCTATTTGGCAGTTGAAGAAACTGAGGCTCCGGGGACCTCGTGGCGTATCCAAGGGCATATCCAAGAGGTGAAGCTGAAATGGAGCCCTCGAGGGCCCCAGGTACATGCTCTCCGTGCCCTGGACACCTACAGTCCTGCAACCCTCCCTCTGGGTCCTGAGGAGAACTGGGACGTGAGGCATGAGGACGTGAGGACGTGAGGTGTTAAGCAGGTTGCTGGCCTGCAGCAGAAACCTCGGGAAGTACTGGGCTGAGAAGACTTCTAAGAAAGAGGGAGGCAGGAAGGGACACACCTGTCCTGGCCACAGGGCCAGAGGTCAACCTGGCCGCCAGCCCCGAGGCCAGCCCTGGAGGGGCCCAGCCTCCAGCCCGGTTTGGCTCAGCCCACGCATGAAGTCTTTGGCCCTGCTGTGGACCTCCTCCTTCTGGATCCTTCTCTGGGCCTGCCTCTCACCACCTTCCTGAGTAGATGCCCAAGGCCGAGGCCTGGGGCGAGGTGGCCAGGGCCAGGCAGGAAGCCCTGGGCCCTCCACCATGCAGGTTCTGTGACAACGCCGTGGAGCCCGCACTTCGTGGCCAGGGAACTTAGCTGTGCCCCTTTTGGGGGACCTGGTCATACAACCAGTCGGCCCTGACCCCCACCCGGCATGCTCGTTTGTAAACAGGGGACATAATAGTACTGCTGCCCTAGGGTAGGTGAGGCCTCATTTCTCTAAGCCCCTGGCCTGGAGCAAGCACCCCAGTACTGCCGTTCCTGCGCGGCTGGGTGAGGAACAGTTGCCGGCTCTGCTCCAGGCAGGCCTAGGGCTGGCGTGGGGATTTCTCAGGCTTTAGGTTTCCTGGGGGTCTTCCTTAGGTACTGACGTTACCTGGGCCCCTGATCCTTGTCTAGCAGGGAGACCCCCAGGCAGAGTCCTGGGGACAGTGTGGGTGGGGGGCTGTGGGGTCCTGAAACTCAGGGGCCCGTGTGGCTCAGGACCAGCACCCAGGGACCCTGAGCCTGGCCTCAGCACCCTCGTCGGCAACACAAGGGTCCTGGCGTGGCCTGCACAGAGCACCGCGTGGCCTTTCTGCCGGGTCATGCAGCCCTCAGCGACTTCTCCTTACCCTCACGGGAGTGTTCTCTGAAACACCAGAGGCGGGGCCTGCAGGCTGTGTCAGAGTGAGGTCACCAGAATGACTAGGCTGCATGACAGTGACCCAGCGGAGCCCCGAGGCCAGTGGGCCCAGGGACCGGGGACCCCCACCTGCCCCCAACCCCAGGGCCTCTCCCAGCTTCTCAGTTCCCCCGTCCCACCGAGGGCTCAGGCTGCCAGGCCTGGACGGGGCCCAGGGACTTCTGCAGGTCACCCACCGCCCGCCGGCTGTGGCCCTGCCTTTCCACACCATTCATGAGCGTTTCTTGCCTGCTGAATAAAGAAAAGGGAAGTGAAAGAAGCTCAACCTGTGGGCTCTTGAACAGCTGGCAAATCGTTGCATTATTACCGATCTTAAAAATGATACAGACTTGGAGTAAAAACGCCAAAGCCAGAAAACCACATACACGGGAAGGTACAAGTCTGCTAAGACTCTCTAAAAAGGCGGGAAGCCCAGCACACTGCAGTCCCTCAGCAAGCACACGTGGAACGCGTCCCCTGTGCCAAGCCCTGTGCAGAGCCCTCCACTTGCGTTCCTCCCTCCACGACATGTGCTGGGCATCAATGACCCTCCTCTGGGTTAGTAGTTTGCGGCTCTCACCGTACGCCAGGACCGTTGGAAGATGTCAAAAGGCCCCACGCCCAGGCCGTCTCGAGTGAGTTAGCCAGAAGTGTGGAGGTAGGACCCAGGTGGCAGGATTTGCAGAAGGTCCCCAGTGTGCTGCCTGGGCTGCCAACACTGCCCTGGGCTTCTGCTAGCAGCCAGGGGTAGGGGCCGGCCCTCTGGTGGCCCGCAGGGGTGGACACGAATGTGGTCAGGGGTCTCTGCGTCTAAATCTCACAGCGCTGCTTTCTGTCTGGGAAAATGGACCGACAAAAAAGTTAGGGAAATATCCCTTTATTCCAATCACGTCCTAGTCGCCCTCTCTCTCCTCGGGCAGATTACTGTGGTGGCCTGTCCCGTGGAGAGCTTACCCTGGTTTTCCCGGAGCAGGAAAGCCCAGGTCCTGCCTGTTCCTTTCCGCAGAGGAGTTTCATGGACACTTACCCCCATGCCGGAATTCGGTGTTTTGACAATTTGGTATTGTGTGTGTGTGTCTGTGCGTGTGTTTGTGTCTGTGTGTTTCTGTGTATCTGTGTGTGTTTGTGTTTTTGCGTCTTTGTGTGTGTCCGTGTCTGTATGTGTGCCTCCGTGTGTGTGTGTGTGTGTGTGCGTGCGCCACCTAAATGACTCTTGTAGGAGTCGTTGTTGCCACTCCCCCAGCCCCCAGGTGAGGCACAGACTTAGAGGCCCAGGAAGTTAAGCTGGTGGCTGGCACGGTCACTCTGTGCTCTTGGCCCTTCAGGCCAGTCACACCCGCCCGGCAGGAGCAGCCCCTGCCCTGGGCTTCCCACTTGCTCAGCCTGGCTCCCCACGGGCCCCAGACCAATGGCTGGGCCTTCAGCAAGCTCTTCACCTCTCTGGGCCTGCAGGTCCTGGGAGTTAAAATAGGGATCATGACACTAATCAGTGGGCTCCGTGCTT
The DNA here is from genome assembly GCA_008750895.1 of Mirza zaza. Classification (NCBI taxonomy): domain Eukaryota; kingdom Metazoa; phylum Chordata; class Mammalia; order Primates; family Cheirogaleidae; genus Mirza; species Mirza zaza. The sequence goes on from VSMD01037400.1 coordinate 61,945, forward strand.
ACCGCGTGTCACTGTGCTGAGGACTTTGCCTTGTGAGCTCATCTCCTCTTCACACTGCCAAATGCAGCGAGTCCTGATAGCCGGCAACATGCACGCCCACCCTGCCTTCTCCGCCCGCAGCCCGCAGGGCTCCTGCTTCGCTTAGAGAGGCCCGAATCCTCTCGACGGCCTGTGGAGACCACGTCTCCCCCACCCTCTCCCCACCCTCATTCTGCTCCTGCCACACTGGCCTCCCCCCTTCCTTCCTGCATTCATTCTTCCTCTCTCTCTCTCTTCTTTCATAAGTATGTTTTTATTGTCCAGATACATCGGATTCTCCAACCAACATTTTCTTTTATCTATATTTTCTCTCTACTTACTTTCTATTCTCTGCCAACCTTTCCAAAGAAAGAGTAAATTGTCTGCTCACTGCATTCACGTTAAGTAGGCTTTTCTTCCTTTGCCTAGAGTTCTTGTATGTCTAGAATAAAATCACATGATATCCAATAGACTGTATTTTTGCCATGCTAGTTTTTTCTTTTCTCTTTTTATTACTCTCACACTTACATAGGTCTCAATCAAAGACCTCACTGATGAAGTAAAATTCAGAAGTGACATTCTCTTTTTGCTGCCTCTGGCTTTCCAATCACACTTCCCACCTTAGCAAGCCTTCCCTGGTCCCACACGACCTGGACTTTGTTCCAGGGTTCTGAGAATAAAGGCTACGTGTCCTCGAGGAGTTTACACGGAAGCCGAAGTGGAAGCGGAGAGCCCACTGTAAGAATGAACATAAACTAACACCGATCCTACACGGGGAGGTGGATACAGTGAGTGTTCTATGTCAGCCTATCTCAACCAAACTGAACCTTGAACTCTGCCTCCGGCAGCTCCCTGGCCAGGAGTTTGTGCAGAGAACTCTGCGCTGACATTGTCCAAAGCCACAGGGAAAAAGGTGGAAAATTCACCAGTGCAATGGCCAGAAAGAGCAATTTATAGCTTTTCTTCCTTTTTTTTTCCAATTTATAGCTTTTTCTTCCTTAAGCTCCTAATTTAACTTCATATTCCTGAATCTTGGCTAAACTCCTTAGGCTTAACCTATTGGTTTCAAAGCTACTGGGCAGGTGCATTACCCATCTATCTCCTTATTACTTATTTTAGTATTCAGTTATGTACTCTTGTTTGGAATTAACATGCTGAGTACCTCTTCACTCCACTCTGTTTACATAAACACAGATAATCACACTAAAAACCAACAACAGAAGAAATACCAAGAAGAGGCCATCCCAGCATCAAGAGATAGTCTATTAGTAAAACTATAGGAACTATTAGTAAAACTATTCTATTAGTAAAACTAATGTTCTCACTTGAAGTCAAAAAACTTTACACCAAAAACTGAATTGTATGTAGACATACGAACACCAAATATTTATTTATAAGTTTTTGACATAATAATATTGACCATAGTTACTTTAACTATCTTTTTTGTTAATACCCAGTATGGACATGTAAAAAAAAGTAAGCTGAATTTCTCTTAGATTAAGTTTAATTAATATTGCAAATGTTTTCAAATAATAGTTATTTTATTTATTTATTTATTTTTTTGAGACAGAGACTCGCTTTGTTGCCCAGGCTAGAGTGAGTGCCGTGGCGTCAGCCTAGCTCACAACAACCTCAAACTCCTGGGCTCAAGCAATCCTGCTGCCTCAGCCTCCCGAGTGGCTGGGACTACAGGCGTGCGCCACCACGCCCGGCTAAATTTTTTTTCTATATATATTAGTTGGCCAATTAATTTCTTTCTATTTATAGTAGAGACGGGGTCTCGCTCTTGCTCAGGCTGTTTTCGAACTCCTGACCTCGAGCAATCCTCCCGCCTCGGCCTCCCAGAGTACTAGGATTACAGGCGTGAGCCACAACGCCTGGCCCAAATAATAGTTATTAATAGACAGAATAAATAAAATACTGCATCAACATAAAAACTGGGACCTTGAACTCAATTAAAAAAATAGACTTATTGAGGAACATTTTAAATATCATAACATTCACCCTATTAAAATATACAATTCAATTATTTTTTTGGTAACTTTACCAGGTAGTACAACCATCACTATAAATCAATTTTAGAACATTTTCATCGTTCCTCAGTAAGACCCCTTCCTAATACCTATTTACAGATAATCATGTTTCTACTCCAGGACTGGGCTATAGATCTATACACTGTACCTCTAAATTTTCCTTTTCTGGACATTTCATATAAGTGGATTAAGACAATATGTAGTCTCTTCTGTCTGACTTCTTTCACTTATCCTAACGTCTTGGAGGTTCATCCATATGTTAGCCTGTGTCAGTGGCTTGTTCCTTTTTAGTGGTGCCTGGTGTTCCAGTGTATACCACATTTTGCCCATTAATTAATCAGTAGATGGACATTTAGGCTGTTTCCAGTTTGAGGCTATTATAAATAATGTTGCTATGAACATTGACTCACAAATCCTGTGTAGATGTATGTTTTCATTTCTTTTGGGTAGATACCTAGGAGTGGAATTGCTGGGTCATATGGTAATTTTATGTTTAACTTTTTGAGAAACCTTAAAACTGTTTTCCAAAAAGGCTACACCATTTTGTATTCCCACCCACGGGGGACGAGGGTTCTTGTCTTAGTCTATTTTCTGCTGCTATAACAGAATACCACAGACTGCGTAATTTATAAACCAAACAAATTTACCTGGCTCATGGTTCTGGAGGCTGGGAAGTCCAAGATTGAGGGGCAACATCTCCAGAGGGACTTTTTTCAATGACATAACATGGTAGAAGGCGTCACATGGGGAGCAAGTACATGAGACAGGGAGAGGATGGAGGCCAAATTTCATTCTTTTATTCTTTTACCACTCCCACAGTGACTAACCCACTCCTGCAAAAACAGCATTAATCCATTCATGAGGGCAAAACCCGCTTAAAGGCCCCACGATTTAATGCTGTTACAATAGCAATTAAATTTCAACAGGGGCCGGGCGTGGTGGCTCACGCCTGTAATCCTAGCACTCTGGAAGGCCGAGGCGGGTGGATTGTTTGAGGTCAGGAGTTCGAAACCAGCCTGAGCAAGAGCGAGACCCCGTCTCTACTATAAATAGAAAGAAATTAATTGGCTAACTAATATATACAGAAAAAATTAGCCGGGCATGGTGGCGCATGCCTGTAGTCTCAGCTACTCGGGAGGCTGAGGCAGCAAGATTGCTTGAGCCCAGGAGTTTGAGGTTGCTGTGAGCTAGGCTGACGCCACGGCACTCACTCTAGCCTGGGCAACAAAGCGAGACTCTGTCTCAAAAAAAAAAAAAAAAGTTCAACAGCAGTTTTGGAGGGCACATTCAAACCGTAGCAGTTCTGTTTCTCCACATCTTAGCCAACATTGTTATTAACTATCTTTTTTATTATAGTCATTCTACAACCACAGGTAGTACCTCATTGTGGTTTTGATATGCATTTCCCTAATGACTAATGCTGCTGAGCTTCTCGTCACATGCTTATTAGCTATCAGTATATCTTCTTTGGAGAAATATCTGTTCACATCTTTTGCTCCTTTTTTGATTGGGGTGTCTTCCTGTTATTGAGTTGTAGAAGTTCTTTGCAAATACTGGAAGTGAGTCCTTTATCAGATTTGCAAATATTTTCTCCTAGTCTGTTGCTTCTCTTTCCATTTTCTTAATGGTAGCTTTTTCAGCTTTATTGAGGTGTAACCGACAAATACAATTATATAAATATAAGGTGTCCCCTAACCCTAACCCTTACCCTTATTCATCCTCCATAAATACAAAAGTGTGTACCCTTTGACTGGCATCTTCCCAATTCCCCCTCCCCCAGCCCTTTGTAACCACCATTCTATCCTCTGGTTTTATGAGTTCAACTGTTAAAAATTCCACATATAAATGAGGTCATGTTCTGTCTGGCTTATTTCCCTGAGCATAATGGTCGCACATGAACATCATTATACCCACTACATAAACTCAACAATTGTTAATGTTTGGTCACATTTAATTAATTTATTTGTGTGCGTATTTTACTTCCAGAACCATTTGAGAGCAAGTCGCCAACACCATGACACTTTTCTGCCAAATACTTCAGCAGGTATCTATTAAGAACAAGATAGTCTCTTAAAAACCATTGAAGTTAACAATTCCATAATATCACTCCGTATTCAGAGTAAATATCCAATCCGTGTTCAGAGTAAATATCCAATCCGTGTTCAGATTTCTCTTGTCCCACAGAGGGTACTATCAAGTTTTTGGATTTTCACCATTTGACAGATAAGAAATAATCTCTCAAGTGTAGTATAATTTTCTTGGCTCCTGTTATGATTAAAAAAGACCATCCTTTTCCATGTTCTAAAGGACTGCAGTTCTTTTTTTATCTACTCATCTCTTTTTGTCCATTTTAAAATCATATTTTTGGCTGTTTCATCTCTGTTTTTTATGAATTCCTTTAATATTGGTGAAATCATCCTTCACCCCTAAGCTACAAATATTCTCCCCCATTTGTCTTTTTATTATTGTTTAACTTCAATTATGAAACTTTTTGCCATGAAAAGCATTCTAAAAATTTGGCTTTAATTTTTATGTAGTTGAATTTATCAAGATCTTCTTTTATTGTTTCTGGATTTTAAGTCCTAAATAGACTAAAAATTTCCTCATTCCTGGGTTATAAAGGAGTCTCCGCAGTGTTTTCCTCTAGAAGTTGTAAGGTTTCATTTTTAAAATCTGGATCTCTGGCCCATTTGCTATTTATTTAGGTGTTTGGTGTGAGGTTTGGATCCACTTTTATCTTTTTTCCAAATGGCATCTAATTGTACCAGGATTGTTTATTTAAAAGTCTACCATGTCCCAGTGGGCCGAGATGGTATGTTGGTCATGCCTCAAACTTCCATAGGCACTTGGGCACATTTCTGGACTTTCTATTGTTTTTTATGGGTCTGTCTGGCTGTCTTGTTTCCAACTACACCATTTTAATTACAGGAGCTTTATGGTATTTTTAAAAAATTATTTTAGTTTATTTTTTAGAGATAGGGTCTCTAAAGGCTCATTGCAGCCTTAAACTCCTGAGCTCAAGTGATCCTCCTGCCTTAGCCTACCCAGTAGTTGGAACTACAGGTGCATGCCACCACATCTGGCTAATTTTTATTTTTTGTAGAGACGGGGTCTCACTATGTTGCCCAGGCTGGTCTCAAACTCCTGGTCTCCTCACATGATCCTCCCACCTCTGCCTTGATTATGTATTATTTCATATCAATTTTAGAATCAACTTGTTTAACTCCAGAAGAAAAAAATAAAAACCCTCGCCTTCAGTATTTTCATGAGGATCATGGCTAATGGGCATATTTACCTGAGCCAAATGCACACCTTTATGGTACCGAGTCATCCCACCCAAAAACAAGGGTTGTTTTTCCTCATATTTAGAACACATACCTTCGCCACACAGAGGGGGTTCTCTGCGGGTCACAAGCCTTGCTGTGGGTTGAACTGTGTCCCTCAAAAAGGACATGTTGAGGTCCTAATCCCCAGCACCTTGATCTCAAACTTGCAGCCTCCAGAACCGTGAGCCGGTAACTTCCTGCTGCCGAGGCTGCCCAGTCCCTGGTGCTTGGTGCGGAAGCCCTAGCTCGCTAATACCGCCCCCAGGGGGTCTCTTAGGTAGGACTGAGCAGCCCCGCCACAATTTGAAGACACCCAGAAGCATGTGTGCGCTTTCCTGTCCCCCACCCTGGGATCCTGGGAAGGCTCGCTCAGGCCTGTCGCCTGCCTGTCATGAAGTTGGAGGAGTGGACCAATGAAGGCATGGGGGCCCCGGAGGTGTGACTTCACCACCAGCGGGTGGCCAAACCTGCTGAAGTCGAGTGAATGAATCATCCGTCCAAAGTGGCCCAGTGAGTCAGAGGGGGCCAGGCAGAAAGGCCGAGCTGCAGGCATGTGGCCTTTTCTCTTTCTTTTGGAATCTAAAAGCGGCCCCTTCAAGTTAGCGTTACACGAAATAAACAGTGAAATGGTGCAACATGCTACACTCGTGCCACGCCTGATACGTGCTGTGGAGAGATAAGGACAAGGGACTTAGAAAGAGCGGACCGAGTCCTTGCCATGGGCCTTAGACAAGTTAACCCCTCTGGGCCTCACGTCCCTCATCTCTTCTCAGAGAGGCGGGGAGGGGGCCCGTGTCATCATCACACGAGGAAATGAGTACAGAGCCCCTGGCAAATGCCAGGCCCATCGCAGGCGCTCAGCAGAGATTGGCAATGATTATCAATAAGAACTGCCCCCAAATTACCCGCCAAGATAAATTGGGACGCACAACTTCGGTGTCTTCATCGGCTATGATCGGAACATACTGCCCGTCATTTTTCCTCTTCCTTTCCCTGGAGAAGAGAGTGGAATAGACAAACTATGACCTCATTCGTTCCCACCAATATTAATTACTAAGTGTTTTCTAATTACGAAAAGGACATTATATCTTAATTTACGTTCTTTTTTTAAAAAAAAGAACCAACACAAAGCTGTCACTTCTCACCACAGAATTAGTCAGTTTCTGTAGTGGCCAGGACCTGGGTGTGGCTCGGGGCCACCCTTGCCAGGCTGGGTCTCTGTGTTGGGGGACAGGCTGTGTGAGTGAGGGAGGCCCTGCTGTTCCTGGTTCCTTTCTGTGCTGTCCGAAGGCCTTGCTTTGAGGTCTGTGCTGGGAACCAAATAGGCAAGAAACTGTGTCCCTGCTCCCGGACCAGTGACAGAGACAGAAAGGGTTATCAATGGAGACTGTTTCCCACAATGAACCTGAGAGCTGGTCTTTAGGGGTTATTGCTGCCCCCATTTTATAGGAGAGGAAACTGAGGCTCCCAGGAGGAAAGTGGTGGCTAATTGAAGCCCACCACTCAGAGGCATTTTCTCCAGACATTTCTATCCTGCATCAGCCCTTACATCTCCAGGGGGGCGTCCCCCTCGGCATCTTTCCCCGCTGGACGAGAGCCCCTTCCTGGGTTCCCAGGTTTCTACCCTGGCACTTAGCACCTAGGGTCTAGCTGGTCGTTGGAAATGTCTGTTGATTGAATGGCTGCAGCATTTTAATTCTTTTTCACCTTAAACCTTTTTAATTTGCTGCATTTACAGGTTCTAGAATGTCATCAATTTTGAGGTCCCTTCATTAATTTATGCAGCATTAAGAAAGAAAAATGCTGTCAATCTCTACGTCAACTAACAATGGCATGCCCCAATTGCAAACCACATTCTACTCTGAGAACTGCTAAAATATGAAACGTGCCTTTGACACAATGAAATATATGATGTAAGCAATTACTGCTTTTAAACACATCCTAGGGGAAGGAGGGTTTATAAATATTCATATAATAATAATAACAAAGTTCCCTAAATACTTCCCCTGTGCCAAGCATTGTTCTAAAGTACTTTTCATCCATGAGTTCCTATCAGGGCCTAGCAACCTTTTCCTGTAAAGGGACAGGTTTTGTGAGCCATACAGTCTCTGTCACAACTACCTACCTCCCATTGTATGCAAAAGCAGCCACACACAGTATGTAAATAAACACGTGGCTGTGTTCCAATAAAACTTTATTTATGGATACTGAAATTTGGATTTTATATAACTTTCACATGTCATGAAATACAATTCTTCTTTTGATTTTTTTTTCCCTAACCATGTAAAATGTAAAAAATAGTCTTAGCTTGTAGGTTATACAAAAAGAGGCAGGAGGTTAGTTGGCTCGCCTGCTGTATTTGCCTTTCACTGTCTCATATGAGCTTCCTATCAGTCCTATGAGAGAGATACTATTAATATTCTCATTTTACAGATGAGGAAACCAAGTCTCAGAGAGGTAAAGTAACTTGCTCAAGTACACACAGCTGGTGAGTGGGCAAGTTGGGATTCTAATCCAGGCAGTCTAACTCCTTGTTTTTTTTTTTTGAGACAGAGTCTTGCTGTGTTGCCCTGATTTGAGTGTTGTGGCATTAGCCTAGCTCACAGCAACCTCCAACTCCTGGGCTCAAGCAATCCTTCTGCCTCAGCCTCCCAAGCAGCTGGGAATACAGACATGTGCCACCATGCTCGGCTAATTTTTTCTAGATATTTTTAGTTGGCCAATTAATTTCTTTCTATTTATAGTAAAGACAGGGTCTCACTCTTGCTCAGGCTGGTTTCGAACTCCTGACCTTGAGCCATCCTCCTGCCTCGGCCTCCCAGAGTGCTAAGATTATAGGTGTGAGACACTGAGCTGGGCCCTTAACTTGGTTTTAACAACAATGCTGTTACCCTAAATGTGGTTGCCTTTTAACATTTTTATCTTTTTCCTTGGTTACAAAAGTTAGACATTTGTGTTCAAAAAGTTCAAGCCATACAGAGTTATAAGGAAGAAAATGAAAGGAGCTCCACCCTCCAGAGATAAACACTGCTAAGGGTTTGAACACATAGTGCTGACTGGAGTGAGAATGTTCTGAACACTGTGTGACTTTGGAAAAGTTGCCTAACCTCTCTGAGCCCTTGTCTCTCAAAGGAGGGTGAAGGAGCTCCACCCTCCAGAGGGAAACACTGCTAAGGGTTTGAATACTCAGCTCGCATAAGGCTAACCGGAGTGAGGGTGTTCTGAACACTGTGTGACTTTGGACAAGTTGCCTAACCTCTCTAGGCCCTTGTTTCTCAAACGTGGGGGCTGGATGAGATGACGCAGCTCTGCAGGCCCTCCCCGGCCTGACCGTGGAGATCTGTTTGCAAAGATTGTGCAAGAGCAGCAGGCTCTGTCCTAACTGCTGGGTGTGGAGGGTGAAGTCACCCTTGCCAGCCCCTCAGGGTGGGCCCAAGTGGCTGCCAAGTCTCCTTAGCAGGGACACCAGGGCCTGAGTTGGGAGTCCTATGTGGCCCCAGGCTCCCTCCAGGGCTGGTGCCGGGGACCACTGTGCCAGCGAGGAGAGCTCGCGGCAAGCGGAGAGTCAGAGGCACCAGCCAGCACCGCCTGGCATGGGCTTTCGGAGGCCAAGGCCTCAACAGACCGGGGTTTGCGTGGCTGGGTGCTAGGCCCCCTCCCTCTCTCGAGTCAGACAGGCCTGGCTTTGGATGTGTGTGATGGTTCCCAGCTTTGTCACCTTGGGCATGTCCCTTCTCTGAGCCTCTTTCCTTGCCTATAAAATGGGGATAAGGATCACCTCACAGGACCATGGATAAGTTCCTGACGTGATCCCTGTGATGCACCAGGCACAAAGGTGAGGCTTCATAAATGTCGGTTTCCAGCCTCTCTTCTGATACTTTTCAATAGGAGCCTTTAAAAAAATTCCACCATTTCACAAATTGTGGGCCGACTATGTGTCAGCACTGCATGAAACGTGGCAGGGAGGGGAGTCCAAAGAGGAGAAAGACACAGTGAGGTCCTGCCCTCAAGCTCACAGGCTAACAACCCGGGGGGGAGAAAGACAAGGATCTAAATGACTTCTGTGCAGTCAGAATATTCGGACAATGTCCTCCAGGGCTCAGGTGAGGGGAGATGTGGAGAAGCCAGAAACCTAGAAAGATTATGCTGGAGCCCAGGGGGATGCCATGCTAGCAGGGGCAGGGGGAGTAATGTGAGCAGAGGTGTGAGGGCGGGACAGGACCAGGACGCTGGAGGACCACAGGCCCATGGAGCTTTCCTGGAGCACGACAGAGAAACCCAAGAGAGTGGGAGGCTGAGGCAGACAGATGACCAAGGACCATGGTGATGGGCTTTGGATTTAGTGGGTGATAGGGAGTCACAGAAGGCTGATGAGGGAGGAACCACCATACAGGCAGACGTTAAAAGGGCCGTGGCTTTTGAAAGAGAGAACGTGACTGTGGGACCCAGCACACCTCTGGGTGTGAGCCATGCCGGGCCCTTTCCCACGTACTGTTTTACTTAGTCCTAGATGGATATTATTCCCAGTTTACAAATAGGGAAACTGAGGCCCAGAAATGTTCAGCTGTTTGCCCAAGGTCACAGAGCAGTGAGCTGGGGCCACTTTCCGACTGTGGTCAGTGGAAGCTCTTCCCTCGCTTTTCCTGCGACCCCAAGGCAGGCCCAAAGCTGACTCTGAGACAGGACTAGGACCCGGATGGAGGGTGCTGCCAACCCTGGCTCCACCGAGTCTCCCCACAGCCCTAGAGGTGGCCATCCTCTCCCTCACCATGGGAAGGCTGAAGTGACTTACTCGAGGCCACACATTAAAGGTGGGGAATCCAGGCCAGGCCTGTCAGGGAGCCCAAGTCCCAGACCCTTCCCACTACTCCACCCGCCTCCGAGTTTACTCCTAAACACGGCTAGCATTGGGAACAGCCCAGGTCAGAAAGACCCAGTTCTCTCCCCCAAGGCAACATCCGCCAACTCACCCTGCTCTGTGTCTGCTGGCCGGGCCCACAGCGCCGGCCCCTACCCCTTCTGCAGTTACCCAGACCAGACTATGCCCGGCCTCTCTCGGCCTCCAGTCTCCAGCCAGAAGCAACGTCTCCACTGCCTGGATGGGAGCTTGTCTCTGGGCAGGCGACCCCTGACCCGAGTCACTGTGTGTTAGTTGCTCTCAAGGAGGGACCTTTCCCTGAGCCGGGCCTCTGGCCCACCTACCTCTACCGATGTGTCTCATAAGCCCACGGCTTATGGTGACCTTCCCCTGGGTTCTGATGCCAGACCCTGAAAGCACAGTGGCATGATGATATAAGAACCGCTCTGCTAGGAAGGGGAAACCAAGAGATTTATGAATCATAGCGAGAAGGGGTGGGGTAGGGCCTGCGTCCTTAAACCCACTATCTCAAACTTGGGCCTCAAAGCATGCACTCAGTGGGCCACCGTAGACCCATTCTACAGACGTGGGCTTGGAGGCTCAGTAGGGGAAGAGACGGACCTGGGATCACCCAGCAGCAAGATGACAGCATGGGGCTCAAGCCCACTCCCTGCGCCTTTCCAGCCACTGAAGAGAGGAGACCCTCCCCTCCCGGGCCAGCCTGCGCCTCCCCCACTGTGATATTTGCATTAAAAAAGAGGGTTTTTTGTTTGTTTTTGGTTTTTTTGTGTGTGAAAAAATGTGGGTAGGGGATGGTGTAATGAATGCGCCAGGTCAAAATAAATAAATAAATAAAAATCGGGACAGATCAAGTCGGTATGCAGTCAAAAGTCAGCAGCTGTAACATTCTATGATTCAACACAGAAAGTATGTTGAGTTCCTCAGCTGAATAAGTAGTATAAACAAATAATTTCTTTTTCTTCTCTGCATACAGGGAGGGTGTTGTTCTTATCTGAAGACTTCTTTGCTGTCCTCGACCAAGGTTCATATGAAGGTAGAAAACGCCCTTGAAAAAAAAAAGCAAACTACTCAGTGCCCTGAACTTTTCTAGAAGAATCCAGGCAGAAAGTCTGCGCACGGCAGAGCCCACCGCTGGGCGAGGCAAAAGCAGAAGTTGCCTTTGGTGACAGAACCCACAGAGCAACGACTCTGGGTGGCCGGTGAATCCCCTCCCCCGGCAGAAGAAGCCGCAGAACGTTCCCGACTGGGCCGCGGGCCGCCGGGTGGCGCAGTGTTTATGTTTGTGTCCCCGGCACGTCCCGGGCGTCTCCAGGACGGAGGGCGCGGGCCGCGCGCGGGGCCTTCCAGGCTTCGGGCCGGCGCCGGCGCTCCGCCTAGGGCGCCGCGGCGGGACTGCGCGTGCGGCCTGCGCCGACGCCGGGGCCGGGGCCGGGTCGGAGCCCCAGCCCGGCGCACGCCGGCGTCCCAGCTCCACAGTCAGTGTCTCACAAGACGAGGGAGGGACGAAGCCGCTGCGTCTCGAGCCCGCGTGGCGGAGGAGGGCTGGCCGCGGGGCGCTGCTGGCCGCGGGGCGCTCCCGGCCGCGCCAGCCCGCCGGCATGCGGGCCCCTGAGCCGCCTTCCTCGGCTTCGAGTCGTCCGGGGACCCCGTGACCAGGAATGACGGGCTTCCCGGTTGGGGTCCGCTCGGAGGCGTTTTCATGGCAGATGTAAATTTTTTGAAGTGACATTAGAGAAAGTCTGGGAACCAGGAAAGCGCTTCCCTGAACCTCGCCACCGCAATTCACTCGGGGCGTTCTCGGTGGAACCCGCGTTTCTCCGGACCCAGTTCATTTTTCTCCAACCCGCCCCAGGCTCCTCTCTACCGCCCCGCCCCGCCCCGGCGGAGTGACCCGGCAGTCGGCCTCCTCGGGGACTCAGGCTCCCCGCCCGTTAGTGTGAGGGAATGAGAGGGGGCGCTCGTGTACGCAAGAGCTCAGGGGGCCCTTTCTGCTCGGGTCTGGGGGGGGGGGGGGAGGGGAGGGGGGAGGGGAGAGGATGGGGGAGGGGAGAGGGGAAGCAGCGCCGAGGCGGAGGCAGGCGGCCTGTGGCCCGCGGTCCCTGCCGCTTGCATCCCGGAGGTCGGCCCTAGGCGGGCGGCGCGTCCCCCTGCCCCCCTGGGCCGGAGGGCGGCGCGGGCCGGCGGTGGGGGGCCGGGCGGCGGGCCAGCGCGCGGCCGGCGGCCCCGGCTCCGAGGCCGATGACGTCTTCGCTTCTGGCTCCGGCCGGGCAGGGCGGTGACGTCACCGCCCCGTCACGTGACCGCCATTCAAACAAACAAACCGCCTCCCCCCGCGCGCCGGCCCGCCCCGCCCCGCCCCGCCCCGCCCCGCCCCCAGCGCCGCGTCGCATATAAGCGCGCTCTCGGGCCGCGCTCCGACTGAGGGGCGTTCGGGCTGCGGGCTGGGCGCGGCCGGAGGGGCGGTCGGGGGCGCTAGGAAGCCGCGGTGGCCGGAGACCCGCGGGACGCCGCTGGCGCAGGGCAGAGGCGCTTGTCGGCTCGGCGCGAAGAGCCCGCGCCGGGCTTTCCCTCGACGGCCGCCGCCCCGCGCTTGGCTTCCGAGGACAGACAAAGAGCGCGGCGGAGCGGCAGGCTGGGGGCGCGGGCGCCGGCCATGGTCATGGAGGTGGGCACGCTGGACGCCGGGGGCCTGCGGGCGCTGCTGGGCGAGCGCGCGGCGCAGTGCCTGCTGCTGGACTGCCGCTCCTTCTTCGCCTTCAACGCCGGCCACATCGCCGGCTCGGTCAACGTGCGCTTCAGCACCATCGTGCGGCGCCGCGCCAAGGGCGCCATGGGCCTGGAGCACATCGTGCCCAACGCCGAGCTGCGCGGCCGCCTGCTGGCCGGCGCCTACCGCGCCGTGGTGCTGCTGGACGAGCGCAGCGCCGCGCTGGACGGCGCCAAGCGCGACGGCACCCTGGCCCTGGCCGCCGGCGCGCTGTGCCGCGAGGCGCGCGCCGCGCAGGTCTTCTTGCTCAAAGGTACGCCCGCGGGGGAGCTCGCCCCCTGGAACCCTGCCCGGGACCCCGGCTCTGGCCTCCTGGGGCGCTGCCCCACCTGCAGCGCGTGGGCGCCGGAGTCGTGTCTCTGGGGACTTGTCATTGGCTTTGTTTGGCTCTGGGAACAAAGGCTTTCCTGGGCCACTCCACGTAAACTTCCAGCCCCTGGCGGGTGGGGGAGTTGTATGAAGGTGCCCTGTCCTGGCGGTACTAATGGAAAAAATGTCTTTGTGTTCTCAGGAGGCTACGAAGCTTTTTCGGCTTCCTGCCCGGAGCTGTGCAGCAAACAGTCGACCCCCATGGGGCTCAGCCTTCCCCTGAGCACAAGCGTTCCTGACAGCGCAGAATCAGGGTGCAGTTCCTGCAGTACCCCGCTCTATGATCAGGTTAGTGGGGGCCTGTGCCAGAGGGGAGAAGTAAGCTGCCAAAGTCCTGGAAGAGCAGTGCCAATGAGAATATAGAAAGTGACCTGCAGCTTTATTTATAACAGAGGACATAGGGATATGATTTATTCCACCGTTAAGTGGTCTGATGGAGTCTCAAATTGCTGGCACTACAGAAATGAACTTGCTGGCCCTGCCCAGGCAAATGGGCTTAGTCCCCTGTTTATTTATACTCCAACAACAGTGCCGAGAATTTCATCCAGTGTCTGAAAAGGACTTTTGCAGCAGGAAGCTTTTGTGGGTATGGGTACTGGCATTGACTGTGAGCAAGCTTGACAAGTGTTGGATATTTGTGGTTTTCAGGGTGGCCCAGTGGAGATCCTGCCGTTTCTGTACTTGGGCAGTGCCTATCACGCTTCCCGCAAGGACATGCTGGATGCCCTGGGCATCACTGCCTTGATCAATGTCTCAGCCAATTGTCCCAACCATTTTGAGGGTCACTACCAGTACAAGAGCATCCCTGTGGAAGACAACCACAAGGCAGACATCAGCTCGTGGTTCAACGAGGCAATCGACTTCATAGGTAAATGGAATGGATGCCTGGACTTTTCCTGCCTTTTCTCTTCCCATTTTAGCCACTGAGCCCAACCTGTATGGCAAGGACTTGAATGATAGTTTCTGATCCTGCTTCCAGACAGTTTAAGAATCAGTCTGGTGTGGGCAACATCCCTGCAAAAATATGGATATAATGTCCCACTTTACAGGTTAGCAAACCAAGGCTCAGAGTTGAATTGACTTGTCTGAGATCAGTCTGCTAAGTGGCAACACGCAGTCTAGGTTTAAATCCCTTGGGGGTCTTTTGCACAGTGTCCACATCACCTCCATGTACAGTGTCCATGTGATGGCATGAGGTGATGTTGACCGTCTCTGGATAAGACACATGACATTTCTTAGACACCCTATACCTGGGCTTGGGGTAGTTAGTTCTCCTGTCAAGCAACCACCCACCCTTTGTTTTCCAGACTCCATCAAGAATGCGGGAGGAAGGGTGTTTGTCCACTGCCAGGCAGGCATTTCCCGATCAGCCACCATCTGCCTCGCTTACCTTATGAGGACTAACCGAGTCAAGCTGGACGAGGCCTTTGAGTTTGTGAAGCAGAGGCGAAGCATCATCTCCCCCAACTTCAGCTTCATGGGCCAGCTGCTGCAGTTCGAGTCCCAGGTGCTGGCTCCGCACTGTGCAGCAGAGGCCGGGAGCCCCGCCATGGCTGTGCTCGACCGGGGCACGTCCACCACCACTGTCTTCAACTTCCCCGTCTCCATCCCCGTCCACCCCACGAACAGTGCGCTGAGCTACCTTCAGAGCCCCATCACGACCTCTCCCAGCTGCTGAGAGGCCACGGGAGGGGAGGGTCTCCATGTCCCGCTGGAACTCCAGGCTCCTACTTGAGAGGAGAAATGCAATAACTCTGGGAGGGGGCTCACGAGTGCAGGTCCTTATTTATTTAATTTCAGAACCTGAGTTCTACTGGGTTCCTAAACAGACATAGTGATGACATGGCGTCAGGACGTTTGCTGAACTCAGCACATTTGGGACCAATGTATACTGGGTACATCAAGTCCCTTTGACAAAACGGGGCAGAAGAGAATGGACTCTGTGTGAGCCAGTTTCTTTTTGCTCGCCCCTGTTTTTTGTAGAATCTCTAAATGCTTGACATACCTACCAGTATTACCATTCCCTACAACACATACATATGAGGATATACCTTATTTATTTTTGTGTAGGTGGTCTGCCTTCACAAATGTCATTGTCTACTCCTAGAAGAACCAAATACCTCAATTTTTGTGTTTTGAGTACTGTACTATCCTGTAAATATATCCTAAACAGATTTGTTTTCAGCACTGATGGAAAACACCAGTGTTGGTTTTTTTTTAGTTGTCAACAGTTGTATGTTTATTGATTATTTATGACCTGAAATAATATATTTCTTCTTCGAAGAAGACATTTTGTTACATAAGGATGACTTTTTTATACAATGGAATAAATTATGGCATTTCTATTGAAATCTCCATGCTTCATTTCTTTTGGAAATCTAATCCCTTTCTCACTAGTGAATCAGGGAAGAATTTGGACAGGGTCTGCAGAATGTGTGTGTTGAGAGATCTGACTATATATACCCTATGGTGGCCCCTTGGTCCCATGAAATGGCTGGGTTGCGAGGGAGGAAGACAAGTGAGATCTATCATGAAAAACCTGCCGCGGTAGCAGAATTCTTGGTATTGGGTCAAAGTCCCCCCATACCCCTTTTAACAGCTGTGTAACCTACCATGTCACCCAGGGAGCCCAAGTATCCCCAGAGCCAAAGCTAGGAAGAAATGGCCATTTGGCAGGATTATCTTTTTCATTTAATTTCTGCCTTGGGATAATATAAAAAGTCTCCCCTCTCTGAGCTGTGGTAGAGTTAGGGAGATGATAAACATTTTCCAAAAAACACTTGCAATAAATGTGTTTCTATGTACAAAGCAGTGTGTGCTACCTGTCCCCAGAAAAACTCAGCAAGATCTTGTGCAAATGAAGCTGCTGAGACTCAGCATAGCTAACTGGCAGAAATAGGG
This sequence comes from Mirza zaza, assembly GCA_008750895.1. NCBI lineage: Eukaryota > Metazoa > Chordata > Mammalia > Primates > Cheirogaleidae > Mirza > Mirza zaza. Next base: position 78,238 of record VSMD01037400.1, read on the forward strand.
GAATTGGAATCTATAATACATCTGTTTTGTTTCTGTATTCTATGAGCTTTGTACTTTATCACCCGCCTGTTTTATAGTACTCTTTTACTTTTGAAAAGGCTTTTATTTTTGTGAAAATAATACATTGGCTAAAAAAAGAAAATCCAAGCGCTATAAGCAAATACAATATAGAGAAATCACCTGCAACACCCCCTCCCCAAACTGGCCATTGTTAATGTTTTGGAGGACATTCACATCTGACATCTCTGCATATGAACAGGGCAGTTTTGGGTCACTGCCTCCATCAGGTCACCTGCTGCTCTAATTTTATAATTTTGTTGAAGAAGATAAGCAGTTAAACATGACTTGCTCTAGGGCAATATTCTGAATTTTTACTCTCTCTTGCCAAGAAGGTTAAAACAGAGAAGGTGTAATTGACTACCAACCCACAAGCCAGTCTATAATGTTGAATCAAATAACAATGAAGCTCTTAGGTCAGTGGCCCCTTCGTGCCTGCTCCCCACCCCCTGCCTGTTTCTGGACAAAGTGCTGTGGGAAGCAGAAAAGGAAACATCCCACTCGACTTTTCTGGCAGTGCCCTGTGCCATGGCCCTAGTCCAGCCCTGTTGTTCAAGGTCTTGACACAGGATGGGCACCCTTGACCTTTCTCCACCGCTCCATGGTTGGCCACTTAACTCCCAGGATCTGAAAGACCCCTGTGTTCTAAGCTCTAAAACTCTCCCTGTGCTGGCAAGCTCATTTCCTCAGCCGGGTTTCCCATCACAAGTGTGTTCATGCCTATCAAAACAAACCGTACCCAGTGTTTTTATCAAAGCCTAGAAATTTACTATTGTAGCTGTCTCCCTTGGTGGAAGTGTACCAGCGACATCGAGTCTGTGGCAGATGCCATGGCTGACTTCCCCGTGGGCTAGGGCCTTCACTTTCTGCTTGGCAGGCATTGGCTGAACCAAAATTAATCTCCAGTGTGATCCACGCAGTGGAAAAATACAGCGCTGCCTAAGGGAGCCGCCAGTGAAAACAAGTCATTCACTTCTCCTGGCTTAAGCCATTCTGCCTCCCGCCAGCCCTGGAGCCAGGGTGACAACCTCCTATCTCTGTGTATTGGATTCGCTGTGTTCAGGCCCTCCGGAAAATGTCACATTTGGCCTGAGACTGCTTTTCTTGGGAAATAAATCAGTAGCTCATGATGAAAAGAAAGATGCTTAAACTTTATTACAATGTTTTTTTCCCAGGGAGAGACTGAAATAGACACAACTTAATCATGATTTAATACTGATAATGTGGTAATGATACTGCTGTCAATTTTAGAGCTAGCACTGTGTGCTAAGTGTGCCAGGCACATTCACAATTAACATTTAACAGCAACATCCATTTTACAGAGGAGGAAACTGAGGCTCATTTGTGAGAAAGAAATCAGCGCATGAATGTAAAGTGCCTGGAGAAATGTTCAGATCCCTTTGCCTCTCTCCTGGTGACTTCTGGCAGTTCTTCCATCTCAGTTCTTCCACTCCATAAAATGACCAGTTTGCACTGGATCTAATGGGTAAGGTTGCTCTCAGCTTTCTGATTCTAGGACTTAAAAAATGCATTGATGCATACTGCATGCTTTTCTGTGGTTTCTAGGCACCCATTATTTCATTAGGTTACTTCCAACCCCCACCGCCTCCACCGCATCCTCTCCTTTCCTCGGAATTTTGCAAATGAGAGCTAATTTGCTTTGGATTTGCAGCCTCTGGCATCCGCTTCCCTCCCCGCCCTTCCCCCTCCCAGGATGACATCATGGTGTGTACACCTTTAAGATTATATAAATCTGTGATCCTACTGTGGCTCCGTCCCCATGGTAACGCGGAGGAGTTTCCCTTTTGTGAGGAAAGCTGTCATGTCACTTCCTGCTGCTGACAAATCAGTTTAGGAGATTAAAATAAAGGGGGGCGGGGTGCCCCAGAAGCGCTGGCCGGTGGTTTCTGGTTGCGCACACAGAGGCAAACAGGGCGCGCCGCCTGCCGCCCGGGTGCCCAGCGGCGGACGGGGCGCCCCAGGCTGGGTTTCTCGGGGTTGCATCCTGGGGAGCAGGTGGGAGGGCTGCCCAGCTCTGGGGACTTTTCTGGGGCTCTGCGGGGCAGGCCTGTTGGAGAACGGCCTGGGGTCAGAACGGCAGCCCCTGCCCCTCCTGCCGAGAACCGAGTGTGCAGCTGTCCCGCCGGGACGGCTGTGCTCTGCCGAGGACGACACCTGAAAGCCACGTGGTCTTGATCCTGTCCGTTCAGGCCAGCAGCATGCACACTCAGTATTCACTCATTCATTCATTTAGTCCACAAATGCGTTTTCACTCTACAGGCTCAGGGATAACTCTGGTGCAAGGCAAAGTTCCTACGCCCAAGAAGCTAACGACGGGGGCAGACAAACAAGTTAAGAAATAAGACAAGGATGAGCTGTGAAGGTAGGATAATGAAAGGAAGGCTGCTCCCCATTTGGGTGGTGAGGGAGGCCTTTCTGAGGCGGTGACTGGCTAAGACCCGAATGATACGACCCAGCTGCCATTTGAGAGGTGAGCTGGGCAGAGGGTTCCGGGCCAAGAGGACAGCAAAGGCCTGAGGTGTGAGAAGGATCTTTGTGGATTGGCAGATAGAGCACTTGACCTAGAGTCAGCTAGACCTGCATTCAGGTCCCAATCCTGCCACTTTCTAGCTGTATGTAAGTTATCAATCAAACTCTCGAAACCTTAGTTTCCCCATCTGTAGTATGGTCCAATAATCCCCAAGCTCCAAAGGCCCTTTAAGAATTAAATGAAAGGTAGTCATCTCTGGGCTTGGGAAAGGCTGCTATCCTCTTGTGACCCAGCTGGTCCCCATTCTGTCCTTTGAGCAGCAGTGCCCCTCCCCAGAGTGTTCTAGCAAAAGGAAGCAGGAGAAATGAGCTGTTTTGCCAACTTAACAACACCTTGGGTCAGCATTCATAATATGTTTTTCTCTGGGCCATCAGAGCTTTGTTTGGAGAAGTGGCCTTTGTTCTGAGATCATCCAGCCCGGCCCACTGACCTGGGGTGGGTGCTTCCCTTCCCTGGGCCTCAGTCCCTCCTCTGTAAGAGGCACCTGGAATGGATTTCACTTATCCTCCCTTCCTCCCAACTGCGGTGCCGAGCCCCTCCACACACAAGATTGGGAGGGCTCTGGAATCCCTGGGGTTCGTGCAGGCTGGTTCAGGAAGACGCAGGAGAGAGGAAACGGACACTTTCTGGGAGGGGCAGCCAAGGGTCCTGGACATCCGGAAGGTGGGTTGCAATGGAGACGAGAGTGGTCCTTGCAGGATGGGGGTCTCCTACCCTATGGGGCCATCACATACTTCTGACCCCTGGGCCCACCCATCTCTCCAAGCCTGGCAGTCCTCTGCAGTGGACCGCACTGCAAGGATGGGCTTTAAAAATTTCACTGAGATCAACACCAATCATTTATTCATTCAGTAAACATGTATTAAGTACCTATGGTTTGTAAAACACTCAGTAAATGTTAGAATAATACAATCAAAGGAAATTCTGCGATTCTGTTTCAAATGCCTGGGACAAAACTGATAGGTCAACTAGTATCTTTATGGCTTTATGTAGATTTCTCCTCTGAAAGCCTCAGTTTTAGAATCTCTAAAAAGGAAGTAATGAAAGTACTTGCTTTATAAGGTAGCTTTCCAGATGAATTGAAATACTATATATAAAGTGTTTTGCACAGTATGACACATAGTAAACAATAAATGTCAGCTATTTTAACCGTCATTGTCCTTATCGTTGTAAGGGAAAGATGAAAAAAAACAAAACAAATCCATTTTGACAACTATCAAATTTTATTATTTATTTATTTATTAAAAATTTTTTTTAATTCTTTTTTTCTTCTTATATATTTTTTAGTCCAACTTAACCCTTGTAAAGATAACTATCAAATTTTAATCTGTAGTCTGACCCCTAGCTGTAGACTTGTGTGCCCAATAGCTTCCTTGACATTTCCATTTGTTTGTCAAATAGACCACAAATTTGGCAATTCCAAAAGCAAACCTTTGGTTGACTCCCAGACCGTCTCTTTGTGTCCTCTTCCCACCTTTGTTGGTGGCAACTTCATTCTTCTGTTAGTTCAGGGCTAAAACTTTGGGGGAAAACTGGACTCCTCTCTTTGTCTTCTAACCTATATTTAATTCAACAGCAAATGAAGACAGGTCCATTCTCAAAACATACCAATTTCCAAAATATATCCACTTCTCATCACTTCCAAAATACTTCTCTGGTCCAAGCACCGTCATATCTTGCCCGTGTTACTGCAGCAGCCTCCAAGCTGGTGTCCGTGACTTAGCACTCTCCCTGTCTGTCTGTCCTCAACCAGAAGCCAAAGCTACCCTCTTAGCACTGCAGTTAGTGCATATCTGCTGATGACAAATTCTCCCATTACTACTTCCCTACCAATGTTTTCTTTATTCTTCATTATTGAAGAATTTTACTGGGCAAAGAATTTCTAGTTTTGACCTTATTTAATCACTTTGATAATATATTCCATTGTCTTCTGACTTTCATTGTGTCTGTTGAGAATTCTGCTAACTGCCTGGTTATTGTCCCTCTACGGGTAATCTTGTTTATCTGGCTGCTTTAGGAATTTCTCTGTCTTTGATTTTTAGCAGTTTTATGTATTAATATAATGTGTTTCTGTAGTTTACTGTTTATTTATATTGCCAGTGATTTGTGGTATTTTTGAATCTGTGGCTTGATATCTTTCATTCGCCTTGGATAATTCTCGGTTATTACTTCTCCATTTATACTCTTCAGCATATTAAACACAGTTATTTCAATGTCCATGACCACTTACTGTCTGCGTCCTTGTGTTTATTTCTATTGCCTATCCTTTCTCTTGATTTTTGCTCATGTTTCATATCCTCATATGTCTGATTATTTTTGATTGAGGAATTGTAGATGAAAAATTTTAGAGATTATGTGAAGCTTAAGATGATTTTATCTTCCTTGAAAGAGGGTTTACTTTTTTGGAGGTGTCTTATGGATCCCAGATCACCTTAATCCAATTAGACATTGAGATGGTTTGAGATGACTTGTACCTGGGCTTTAGGTCCTGTTATGACTGGTTCATTCTTAGTCCAAGGTTATACCCCTTTGGAGTTTCAACTAAAAGCTTAGAGGATTTACCAGGCTCCCCCAACCTGGATTACTTTTTTGGGTAATACTCCAAATATCAGATTTCCCCTTGGTGTGCCCAGAACTCTAATTTTTATCCCATTAGACTCATGAGTCTTTTAAAAGCTCTGCTCAACTTCTTAGCCTTTTGTTTTCTCATTTCAGAATTGGCAGGTACCCTCTGGGGGAAAGAGGCCCAAAGTGCTATGCTCATCCCTTGGGGTTTTCTTCTCCCAGATCTTGATCCCAGAGTTTCTCACTGCCCTTTTAGTGTTCTAATGTCTTCACATTGAAATATTTTTAAAATCCAGAGTGAAACTTTTAACACATCAGATCATTTTTCTCCTCTACTCAAACCCTCCCACATCTCCCACCTCACTCAGAACGAAAGACCAAGTTCTAACAAAGGCTACAAGGCATGATGCAACTTGTCTTGCTGCCACATCTCTGCCCGCATCTTTGCCACCCTTCTCCCTCACTCGTCCCTTCCAGCCGAGCTGGCCTCATTGTTCTTTCGAGCACCAGCCAAGTTTACTCCTGTATCAGGGCCCAGGCGCTTCTGTCTGTCTGGACTGATCTTCCTTTAGATGTCTCAGGGCCAGCGCCGTTGTTTCCTCTGCTCGCAGTGGTCCCTTCCCTGCCGATCACCCCCTTTAACCCAGTGACCACTCTTCCCCAGCACTGGCAGTCCTGTGTCCCTCTCTCTGATCTATGTTCCCCAGGACACTATCACCGCCTATAATCTATTTATTTGTTATGGTCTGTCTCCCCACTAGAATGTGAGGTCTTGAGGGCAGAGACCTGGTCTGCCTTGTTCAGTGCCAGCTATCCTGCTCTTCGAACGGGGCCTGGCATGTAAGGGGGCTCAATACGTGTGGCGGTGAGTGAAGGAAGCCTGAAGGCTGTGCACGGTGCCCTTCCTCTCTGGGTGGGTCCTGGGCCTGAGCTAGGGGGAAGTGATTCTTTTCTGCTCAACCAGCCTCTTTCTCTTCCACATGAGACAGTTTCCCCAGAGACCTTCCCGTAACACACGGTGGCGTGCAAGTGAAATACAGTGTACGAAAACACTCTGCCAGCAGGAAGCAACGTGAGGGTCCTGGCCATTCAACCCGGCAGTCCTGGGGCGCAGCTTTGGGGATCAGGGATGTGGGTCTAGAAAGGACAACAGTGGGAAAATCTGCCTCGGAGAGTCCACTCTGAGTGCCACCCTCCCACCATTTCCCCTGTGTTTCCTCCCTCCTGTCTGAAGGAGAAGTCCCCGTGGCGTGTGGCTCTAATGAAGAGAATAGGGCAGTGGGTGACTCATGGGGAAGTCTATAGGGCTGCTTGGGGGTTAGTGACTCACAGCTTCTCGTCTAATAGGAAAATTCGATATCCATGCTGAATGTCCTGGAAATGTCCTTTGCCAAGGTCTCTAAGTGACCACTGGGGATTCTCCTCTGGACTCCCATAGAGCTCTCATTGGCCACCTTCCTGGCACTTGTCACTTTGTGTTGTTGTATGTTGTTGCTCAATCAGTACACACGGAAGGAAAGAAGGAAGAGAGGCGAGGAGTGAGGCAGGGAGGAGGGGCAGGGGCAGGGGAGGGGGCCTCTGTCTCCCCACCAGACTGTGAGCCACCCGAGGGCAGGATCATGCGTCCCAGCCGCATGGTAAGGACTGGCCTATCACTGGGGAAGTGAATGGCTGAATAAACGAAGACACATTTGGGGGTCTGGAGGGAGCTCCTTCGGGATATTGCCAGCCCGACAGCCTCGAGGCAGGGGTAGGGTTGGCGCCTGCTGTGCGTGGTGCTGGGGGATGGGGCAGGGGGCTCTGCTCGAGCCCTGCCCACCCTCAGTCATGGCACCAAGCATGAGAGCTCGGGTGGCGCCAGGCCCTGCCCTGGACACTGGGTGCACAGCAAGGGGAAGGCAGCTCTGACCTTGGCTCTCCCGGGAAGTGTGGAGACTGGTGGGCTGACCCACGGTTTTAGCACGGTGGTCTGGGAGCTGCAGCGAGTGTGGGCGGAGTGAGGGGGTGGGGAAGTGCAGGGAGGAGTGGGCAGAGGAGAGGAGAAGGCAGGGAGGCTTCCGGGAGGAGGTGAGCCTTGAGCCCTAGAAGGGCGGGCACATGGCGCAGGAAGGACTCCCGTCCCCAGTGTTGAGGGATGGTCTAAAGCCAATTCATTGCCACTCGATAGATTTTATGGGAGGAATAAAGGCCCTAGGACTTGTCCAGGCCCAACCTACTTACCCTGGAACTGAATTCCTAGGAGCCATCATGATGATCCCACACCTGTCCTGCTTCTATGCAAACTGGATCAGTGCCCTCTGCCTTCTGTGATGGGCACTTCAGAGTGTGGGCACCGTGGAGCCCTGAAGCCAAGGAAATGACCACCAGAGAAGAAAGACTGAAAAGCCCCAGCTTCCTCTCAATATTGTCACAGCATGAATTGTTTAGGCTGTTCTCCTGTCACTACAAGGCAGAGGAAGGGTCTGCTGCAGGCTTTGCTGGCCACTCTCCTTCCCCATACCATCATCATCACCAACACTAGCACTTTCTGAGTGGTAGCCAAAGACTTCAGGCGGGAGCTTTGTGTTCTAGCCCCAAGTGTAGGATTTCCTTGCTGTGTGACTCTCAGCAAGTTACATAACCTCTCTGGGCTTCAGATTCCTACTTATAAAATACAAAGTAGATGAACTGAGAGACTCACCATAGACCTAGACCTGCTGAGAATACCAAGTGTCCTGTGAAGGTGACAAAACAATATTATGACTGCCTTGTCGCCCCGCCCATTTGGGTTCCCACTCACACTGACTTTGGACGAAACATGGCAGAGCCAGGCTGCTCCGGCATCCCACACTGGGTGCTCTACTCCAAGCTGCTTCCCCACTGTGAAAGGCCCTACAGCCTGAGCAAGGTCCCACTGGGGCCATTGCCCAACCTATTGCAAATCTGCAAGAGCCTGGGGGTGACTTTGTTTCCAATGTCTCTAGCCAGAGCTAGTGCCCAAGATAGCCCTGATAGCTCAGGGTGGAGAGGAAAGATAAGGAAAGACTCATTTATCGAGTGCCTACCTTGACTATTTGCTCCGCATATGCGATTTATTTAATGTTCCCATCTGGCCTCTTTGGTGGGCTTATTATTATTGCCATGTCACCAGGAACAAGTAGCCGGGAGAAGCAGAGGGCTCACCTATGCTTTGGGCTGAACGCAGCATGTGGTCCAAGGCCCAAGTCTGCCAGGGTCTTTCTGCTGCACCAAGCAAGACAAGGGTGAATCCCGCCCTCGGTCAGCGGCCGACATCCCTCTTTAAGGCCGGGGAAGGTGGAAAGTGCTGAGATGGCTACTAGAAGAGACACTCCCCCAGTGTCTCCTGGGATGGGGGTTTGTGTGTCCTTGTGGCCTCGGTACTCAGTAAACTCACAGATCCCTGTGAGACTGACCACGTAGAGCAGAAAGGCTGGTTGTCCCCCAGGATCCATTCTCCCTCAGTAACAGATTTTCAGCCAGGTGTATTTCCTACCTTTTCCAGCCTCTCATAAGGAGCACACAACCTGGATCCCTGGCATGCACAGTTTACAGTAGACGAGCAGTGGCACCGTCTGACAGGAGGCGGAGCTTATGCAGTGACATTACGGAGGGAGGGTGGCTGTAAATGCAGATGACACTTCTTCCTTGTGTGCTGCTCACCCCCTGCTTAACGGCCGGTCGGAGACCGCAGACAGAGCATACCCATCATCAAACTTCCCTTGTGCCCTTTCCCAATCAATCCCTACCCTCCCTACCTTAGCCAGCTAGTGATATGCTTTCTGTCACCATGGATTGAAATTGTGATTTCTAGAGTTTAATAAAATGGAATCATATAGTATTCTTCTGCTGTGTCTGTTTCAATCAGCATACTTTTTTAGATTAATCCATGTTGTTGTGTGTATCATTAGTTTCTTTTGTTAAAAAATTTAATAGACTTTATTTTTTAGAGCAGTTTTAGGCTCACAGCAAAACCAAGCAGAAGGTACAGAGAGTTCCCACACTCCCCTGCGGGCACACACGTGCACAGCCCACCCCGTGTCAACATCCCCCCCAGATGGTGCCTTCCTTACAGTCCGTAACCTTACATTGACACGTCAGTATCACCCCAAGTCCATGGTTTACATTAGTATTTACTCTTGGTGTTGTGCATTCCGTGGGTTTGAACAAACATATAATAACATGCATCCACCATGTGGTATCATATAGAGTAGTTTCACTGCCTTAGAAACCCTCTGTGCTCCCCCTACTCACCCCTCCCTCCCCATAACCCCTGGCAACCACTGAGCTTTTCACTGTTCATGGTTTTCCGTTTTCCAGAATGTCATGCAGTGTGCAGCCTTTTCAGATGTCATCTTCCACTTAGTACTATGCATTTAAGTTTCCTCCCTGTCTTTTCATGGCTTGATAGCTCATTTCTTTCAATGCTGAACAATATTCCATTGTCTGGATGGACCACGGATTATTTATCAACTCACCTACTGAAGGACATTTTGGTTGCTTGTAAGCGTTGACAAACTATGAATTCAGATGCTATAAACATCCATGTGCAGGTTTTTGTGTGGAAAAAGTTTTCAACTCCTTTGGGTAAATACCAAAGAGCGCAACTGCTGGATTGTATGGTAAGAAGGTGTTTAGTTTTGTAAGCAACTGCTAAACTGTCTTCCGAAGTGGCTGTACCATTTGCATTCCCACCAGCAGTGAGTGAGTTCCTGTTGCTCCACATCCTCACCAGCATTCGATGCCATCAGTGTTTTGGATTTCCACCATTCTAATAGGTGTGTAGTGGTGCTTCATTATTGTTTTAATTTGCATTTCCCCGATGACATATGATGTTAAACATCTCTTTATATGCTTACTTATCATCTGTATGTATATCTCCTTTGGTGAGGTGTCTGTTAAGGTCTTTTGTCCATTGTTAAAAGCAGGTCGTTTTCTTATTGTTGAGTTTTAAGAGTTCCATGTGCATTTTGGATAATAGTCCTTTATCAGATATGTCTTTTGCCAATATTTTCCCCTAGCCTGTGGCTTATCTTCTCATTCTCTTGACTCTGGTGGGCTTTTTGTGTGTGAGAAGACTATATGTCCATTTTCCTATATTATTTAAGCCATTGTTATACTGGGCTTTTTTTTGGAAATTAACCTAATTCTAACTAATACATGAAATCATACTTCTGCTTTGAACCTTCCTGTGGTTTCCCATCATGCCCAGAATAAAACCCAATTCTTTCTGTGGCTTCCACAAGCCCAACTGTATGGTCCTCGGCAGAATGGTTAAGAGCAAGGCCTCCAGAGCTGAGTTCAAATCCTGGTTGTGTTGCTTCCTGTTTGTGACCTCGGGCAAGTTATTTAACTTCTCAGTGCCTCAGTCCCTCATCTGTACAGTGGATTAATAATAGAATGCACCTCGTCTGGTGGTTGAGAAGCCAAATGAGTTACTACGGTAAACACGGGCTCGGGCACGCGGTGAGTACTCAGTATGTACTGCTACCAGCCCAATGTCTATTCCCCGACCACTGCAACCAACCGCCATGATTTGCTTCTACGTTGTTGTCAATAAACTGAGCTTATTCCCACTGCAGAGCATTTGCATCTTTCCCTCTGCCTGGAACCCTAACCCCTAAACCCACCTAAGCCCAACAAATATACACCATACATGCTCACGCACACTCAAATATGTGTCATCACGCTTACGCTTACACACGCGCATGCTTACACCCACAAAAGCAATCACAATCACACCACACACCCACACACATAATATTCACACCCAGATACCTTTGCTCACACAATACTCATTCTCATAAACACTCACACATACATTCACCGCCCCCCTTCATGGGGCTGGCTTCTCCCCTGCTCAGAGGGGTCTTACCGGACCACCTGACCTCCTGTGGGCCCTCCCTTCCTTGTTCTAGCTTTGCACCCACTCATGGGCCCACACCACGTTCCACCATGGCCACGCCCAGCAGCCGACGTCCACTGAGCACCGCGGTGCAGCAGGCACTGCTCCGAGTTCCGTCCAAGAGCTACAGTGGCCTACTGTTGTCTCCCTGCCTGCGCTGTAAACACCTGCTGGGCAGTGACTTCATTGAGCTTGTTCACAGCTACAACTCCCAGCACTAGCCTGGAACATAGTAAGTGCTCAAGAAACAGTTTTTTGGAATGAATGAATGAGTGAATGAATGAACAGGACCACAGATTGTCTGAACAGGGAGGCAGCCTGTGCAAACTACCTGCCAGTGGTTGCTGAGGTTGGTGAGGGAAAGGCCCCGGCCCAGGTCAGAGCATGGGTGGGGTGTCCTGATTGGGACCCCACTTCCTGCCTGGCTGCTTGGTCTTGTCAAACCCCCCAGCCAGTTCTCCTTTCTCTGCTTTTCCACAGGGACAGGGATGTGGCCTCTGCTCTTTGGCAGGCTGGTTCCAGAACATACCTTTTCTTCTTCCACTTCTGTTTCCCTCTCAGAGAGCAGGCAGGCAGACTGGGGGCGGATTTGGGCAGCAAATGCTTCTGCTCCCACAGGTGGCAATGACCCCCAGGGGCACTGGCCCCTAGCCCTCCCTCTGCCTCTGGTAGACCCCCCTTCCCTCCTGCTCCCCCTTGCCAGGGCTGGGAATCTTGAGCTCCACAAGTGCTCCCCAGGAATCCCCCTCTCTGCTGGCCCTGGATTCTCACCACTGGATAGGAGGCAGGTAGGGGGCAGATATTAGGTCTTGGGAGAAGCAGGTAGTTTGAAAATAGCTTAAAAATGCACATTCAACCTTCTTCTTCTTTTTTTTTTAAATATAAACCCCAGGTACCAACAACAAAAAGCAAATTTAACAAAAATCTTCCTGGGGGTGGGGTGGGGGTTGAGGAGAAACCAAGGCAAGGTTAGAGAAGATTCGGAAATGCTGCATTAAGAATGTAGAGGACAGTTTGACATTTGAGTGGTGAAAATGAGAAGCCTGGCGCGAGTGTGTGCCTGCGGCTGTTCTGTGTGTGCTGAAGTGTGCGGGTGTACATAGGTGGGGGTGTATGGCTGTTCTGTGTGTGCTGAGGTGTGCGGGTGTCAGTAGGTGGGGTGTGGCTGTTCTGTGTGTGCTGAAGTGTGCAGGTGTACGTAGGTGGGGTGTGGCTGTTCTGTGTGTGCTGAAGTGTGCGGGTGTACGTAGGTGGGGTGTGGCTGTTCTGTGTGTGCTGAAGTGTGCGGGTGTACGTAGGTGGGGTGTATGGCTGTTCTGTGTGTGCTGAAGTGTGCGGGT
>VSMD01037401.1:0-33883 GCA_008750895.1 Mirza zaza
TGAAGGGGCTTGTCAGTCTGCCTCTTTAAAACAGCTTTCTTGCAGGGCAGGGTGGCTCACACCTGTAATGCCAGCATTTTGGGAGTCTGAGTGGGAGGGTTGCTTGAGGCAAGGAGTTCGAGGCAAGCCTGGGCAACATAGCAGGACCTTGTTTCTACAGAAAACTTAAAAAAGAAAAAGCTTTCTCCAAATCCTCAGCCAGCAGCATCTGTTTACAGATCACTGGCTAGAACTATGTTGTGTTGCCATCTATGGGTAAAGGGAGTGTGAGGAGGCGTGAGTTTCTAATTGTAAAGTTGAGGCAGTAAAGGGAGAAGTAGATGTGATCGGCTTTTGTGTAATCAGCACTGTGTCTGCCCTAGTGACTTTTTAATCTTATTATGTTTGGAAAAATATACACTCATTTGCCTGAGAAAGACCTGGTTTATGCTTAATGTCTTGGTGTCCCACCTAATTTAGCATTTATACTGTTTTTCTTTTTTCACTTGAATGTTTTAGCTTCCTTAAATAAGCTGGGAAGTGTTAGGTGGACTCCATCTTGTGCTTCCAGAATCTTCCATGGTTTTTTCTCGTAGTGTGTGAGGCCGAGGACCGTGGTCAGGGTGTTGGCAAGGTACCCAATCTCTCCCTTTCAAGACCAGCATGCAGGGCACCCAGTGAGAAACAACAACATGTCTTTGATCACTAGTGACAGCTAACTCTTTCCAGTTTGGGTAGTGGTAGAGGAATATTTGATGCCATTGTCCCTTCAGGCCGCTTGGTACACCAGCCAGCTGTGCAGTGGCCGGTGCTTCAGCCTGAAGCACACGAGCGACTGGCCTGCCAACCAGCGGGAAATTATGAATTAGATGTACATGAAACAGGTGCAGAAAGTAGAGGAAGTGCATGTAAAGAATAATTTGAATACTCTTAAATCGTGATTTTGTTCATTTATGGTGTAAATCTACAAATGTTAATTTGATAATGTTTTAAGAAATCCCGTAGCAAACCCTTTAGTCAGCGATGAGCTCAAAGGAGTGGAAATACAGGCATAGTCAAGATTAAATACTAACAATTTTCTTCAGAAATTTAATAATGAATGGATAACAGTTACTATCCACCATGACCACATGAAAACCAGAAAACACTGATCACTGAAGGACTATCAGCAACTACTTCAAAAGTTGGTGATTTTAAAAGACTATGCTCAAAGGCAGCAATTTAACATTTGCAGCTATAGAAGGTACATTTACTCTATGAAGTATAATTTTTATTTACATCAAATGAATCTTCTAAATTTTACATATTTTCAATTCCAAGTTTTCTTTTGCACATACAAAAGTGAAGCAACTGCTGTTACAATGCTGCTTGCATTAGCAAAAGAATTTTGCAGACAGGTATATCGTACCAGTATTTTGTGTCACCAGATGCTGCAAGTAGAAATCCGTCAATTCCAACAGAAATTCAACTTCTTTTCTTTCAATCCATGAAATCAAAATGAAGTTACTGGGACTTCACTTTGCTGAAAATGAAATAGCTGACCTTGTTCGGAAGGATACTGCATGATTCAATAACAAAGTTCCACACTGAAGAAAAAATAATTTGTTTTTGCTTTGATACTCTGAATGTAAATGTTAGTGATGCACAGAGTTGAAGTAAAATATTCTTACTAAACTTAGGAAAACTATGAAGCTGGGACATATTTGGAACTATGGGACACACATAATTCATAATGGTTTCCAAAGAAGCAGTACCCCTTTATGTATATGTACAACAGAAATATGGAATTATGTGCAGTAATAGGCATGTGCATTCTTGTTCATAGCAGCACAGTTTGTAATAACCAAAGAGTGGAAACTACCCAAATACCCATCGATAGTAGGACGGAAAAATACATATTAGTATATTCATTAAATGGAATATCATACAACAATGTGAACAAACAACACCTACATGCAGCAATATGAGAAATCTTACACATGTGATGTTCACACACGAGAGTCTCAAGAGTAAATAAAGTTTGATTCTGCTTATAGAAAGTTCAAAAACAGCCAAAGCTGATTTAAGATGTGGCAAGTTAGGATAGTGGTTACTCTGGTTGCAGAGTGGAGGGGAGGAGAGGAAGGTATGTAATTATTGGAAAAGAGTAAGAGGTGGCTTCTGGGGTGCTACTAATATTGTTTTTAGATCTGGTGTTAGTTAATTGTGTTTAGTTTGTGACAATTCAGCAAACTGTACATTTGTGATATGTGCACTGTGATGCATGTATACTATATTCCAACAAAGGTTTATTAAAAAAAACTGTGACCAAAAAAGAGTCTGCAAACAAATACCAGTAAGGAAAGATCTTAATGAGTAGATGCATGAAGAGAGCAACCTCCAGTTTTTAGAATATTCCCTCCTCAAGATTAAAACAATTCTTCTGGTAGAGCAGTGTGCTTTTTATTGTTGGCAATATTATAATTTTTTTTAATTTCAGGGAAACCCAATGTTGAATTTCCTGAATAATTTCCTAAACAAAGTAATGAACTTAAAAAAAATCTGCAGTTATTATACAAAGACACAGTAAGAAAATACGTTTTTTTGTGTGTGAGAAAGCTGATATAAAACAAAACAAAACAAAACAAAACATTAGACTATCAGTAAGCGTTTTCTCTTTTTATTGCCCATGAATCAGACTGTGGACACGTCTGAGCCTTTGAACGCTAACTTTTGGTGAAGTGTCTCACAATGGCATTAAGCATTTTGTAAACAAATACTCCAAAGCTTGTTCTATAATATTAAAAATCAGTTAAAAATCTTTAAGCAAAAACTTTAACAAAACACCAAAAACTTTGGCAAATTTCAATAACTCAAAACAACATAGACCGGAGGATTTTCAAGATGGCAGACGAGAAACACCGCCAGACAGAGCGTCTCTGCAGAAAAGACAGATTCTAGCAGAAATTAGAAGAAAGAAGCAAGAAGACGAGCATACATTGACGAGGGTCGGAAGGAGGGGTACCTGAGACCACGGGAGACTCCACGGGAGGAGGTTGCAGAGGAGAACTGGAAGCAGAGACCTCCGGAGCAGCCTGGAGACCAGCGGCAAGGGTAGGTGGTGTGGTTAACTTTCCCCTCCCTTGCATCTCAGACTGCTGGTGGGCGCCCCAGCGGGTGGAGAGACCTGCGGACACCAGCCCAGAGACGGCCACCGCCAGTGAGCGGTAAGCCTGTAGTGGATGCGGCACCAGGCTCCCAACTCCCTCAGGGCACTTCCCTGTGCACAGACCCAAGCCATGAGGCAGGTGCCATATTGGCTCATTCTCCCCTCTCCGGACCCTATCCCCGGTGGCTGAGAGAGACAATATAGCCACCAGCCGGACGCACCTCCAAGAACAAGACCTTCCCTTTTGGGGCCCTACGGCTGACTGAGGGGAACTCAGATGGTGAGCTGCCTACCCGCCAGCCCTCCCAGGTGCTGCTGGCATGGTGATCCTAGGAGAATGGGGCAGACCCTGAGGCTGAGAGACACAGATCCAGCTTGGGCTCCCGTGGGTGAATTAAGACTGGCACTCCTCTCCCTGGTGGGGATATAGTGTGAACTCTGGGGGCCAGAGGTCAGACCTGCAGACCAGATCCCGTGCACCCAGGTCTCGCATTGCCCAGGGCACAGAAAGGATATATGTGAACAGCCTGCTGAGGTGTGTGTGCCTTCAGGGGCAGATCAGCGTCCTAGAGGGCAACCCTCCTCCCAAAGGGAGGCTGTGCGCCCAGCTCAGGTGGCGTTCCTGCGCAGGGAACCTCACAGCCGGCATCACAGCCAGGGGAGACCCAGTGGCGTGTGGTCTGGCCTGCTGGCAGAGGCCCAGGAGTAGCCCCGGAGTTGGGGAGGGTGGAAAGAAGCGAGGCCCGCTCCAGACTGCAGGCCTCAGACAGTCCCACCCCACACTTAGACTTTCTGACTGAGCAGGGCCAATCCAGCCCCTCCCTGACAGCTTTTCCCAGAAGCAGAGAACAGAACTTTGACCCCTGCTAACAGCATTGGTGGTGCCTGAGGGCGGGCTTACCCAACCCAGCTCTGTTCAGACTCACTCTAAGACCAGCCCTCACTGAGGGGAGAAAAGGACATACCTGGAAGTCCCAGGGCCCCACCCACCACCTGAGGCACTAGGCTACCTCTCTACAGGAACAAGAGCTGGTTACAGGACACGAAAACAACAGCGTAGCCTATTCCTCCAAGCAAGCGCCACCTACTGACAGGGAGGACATTCTGCACACCCTTTTCACGGCACCTACTGACTCATTATACAGGGAGTGGTCGAATCTCACCCACAGACACCACCTACTGGCTCAGAAACTAAACAAGGCATGTGAATATCCAAACGAGAACCTAAAGGAAAGAAACAACAACTGATCAACATGGGAAGAAATCAGCGAAGGAACTCTGGAAATATGAAGAACCAAAAGGAAACCACACCCCCAAAGAGGAGCACCAGCCCCTTAGAAATGGATACCAACCAAAATCAGGCATCCAAAATGACAGAAGAAGAATTTCAAATGTGGATCATAAGAAAATTCAATGACCTGCAAGAACAACTTGATGACCAACACAAAGAAACCACAAAAAGCCTCCAGGACCTGGAACAAAAATCCACTAAAGAAATCAATGCAATGCCTTTCGGCCGGAGCTGCCATCTTCCAGTAATTCGCCAAAATGACAAACACAAAGGGAAAGAGGAGAGGCACCCGATATATGTTCTCTAGGCCTTTTAGAAAACATGGAGTTGTTTCTTTGGCCACATGCATGCGAATCTACAAGAAAAGTGACTTTGTAGACATCAAGGGAATGGGTACTGTTCAAAAAGGCATGCCCCACAAATGTTACCATGGCAAAACTGGAAGAGTCTACAATGTTACCCAGCATGCTGTTGGAATTGTTGTAAATAAACAAGTTAAGGGCAAGATTCTTGGCAAGAGGATTAATGTACGTATTGAGCA
Source organism: Mirza zaza (assembly GCA_008750895.1). NCBI lineage: Eukaryota > Metazoa > Chordata > Mammalia > Primates > Cheirogaleidae > Mirza > Mirza zaza. The sequence continues at coordinate 4,960 of VSMD01037401.1, forward strand.
CATTAAGCACTCTAAGAGCCGAGATAGCTTCCTGAAGCGTGTGAAGGAAAATGATCAGAAAAAGAAGGAAGCCAAAGAGAAAGTTACCTGGGTTCAACTGAAGCGACAGCCTGCTCCACCCAGAGAAGCACACTTTGTGAGAACTAATGGAAAGGAGCCCGAGCTGCTAGAACCTATTCCCCATGAATTCATGGCATAATAGATGTTTCACACTTTGTGAGAAGTGACAGAAAGGAGCCTGAGGTGCTAGGACCTGTTCCCTATGAAATTATGACGTAATAGGCATAGCACACCTGTGAGAAGCAAAGAAAGGACCTTGAGCTGGTGCCAGAATCTATTCCCTATGAATGCGTGGTACAGGAGACAAACCTAATAAAAGTTGCTGGACTCTAAAAAAAAAAAAATCAATGCAATGTAGAAAAGTTTAACCGAACTCTTGGAAATGAAGAATCAATTCAGGGAACTACAAAATATAGTGGAAAGCCTCAAGAATGGGGTAGATCAAACAGAAGAAAGAATCTCAGAGATTGAAGATAACACCTTCTAATTAAATAAATCAGTCACAGAGATAGAGCAGAGAAACAAGAGAAAAGAGCAAAGCCTACAAGAGATGTGGCATTATGTGAAGAAACCTAATGTGAGAGTCATAGGATTACCAGAAGGGGAAGATGAAAATATTCAAGGGTTGGACAAGCTATTTGAAGATATAATAGAGGAAAATTTCCCAGGCCTTGCTCAAAATCTCCATATACAAGTTCAAGAAGCTCAGAGGACCCCTGGGAGATTCAATGCAAACAAGAAGATGTCACGACATGCAGTTATCAGACTGACCAAAGTATCAACTAAAGAGGCCCTTCTAAGAGCTGTAAGACGAAAGAAGCAAGTAACATACAAGGGAAAGCCAATTCGAATAACACCAGACTTCTCTACTGAGACTTTACAAGCAAGGAGAGACTGGAGCCCCATTCTCACTCTTCTGAAACAGAACAATGCCCAGCCTAGAATCTTATTCCCTGCAAAACTAAGTTTTGTATATGAAGGAGAAATCAAGACATTCTCAGATAAGAAAAGACTGAGGGAATTCACCAAGACAAGACCAGCCCTTTAAGAAGTACTCAAAACAGTGTTACCCACGGATCAGCACAATAAACACTCATGAATGTAAATCTACTGAAAGCTAAAGATCAAAGCCCAGACTGCAATGGCTCAAGAGAGAAAACAAAGCAACAAAGTTTAACCCAACATAATGAACAGAACTCTGCCCCACCTATCAGTTATCTCAATAAATGTGAATGGCTTGAACTCCCCACTCAAGAGACATAGGCTGGCCAAATAGATAAAAAAACATGAGCCAAGTATCTGCTGCCTTCAGGAAACACATCCAACTTGCCAGGATGCAATTAGACTAAAGGTAAAAGGGTAGAGAACAATATTTCAAGCAAACGGAAGCCAAAAGCAAGTTGGTGTGGTGGTGCTCATTACAGATAACTTGGTTTTTAAATCAACAAAAGTAATGAAAGACAAAGAAGGTCACTATATAATGGTGAAGGGTACAGTTCAACAAGAAGACATAACAATTCTAAATATATATGCATCCAACCTTGGTGCACCCAAATTCATAAATCAAACTCTACTTGATCTAAACAAATGGATAAACAACAACACCATAATAGTTGGAGACTTTAACATCACACTGACAGCATAGGACAGATCCTCCAAACAGAAAATCAACAAAGAAATAATGGACTTAAACAGAACTCTAGAACAAATGGGCCTGACTGACATTTACAGGACATTCTACCCCAAAACCACTGAATATACATTCTTCTCATCAGCTTATGGGTCATTCTCTAAGATTGACCATATCCTAGGACACAAAGCACGTCTCAAGCAATTTAAAAAAATAGAAATTATACCATGTCTCTTTTCAGACCACAATGGAATAAATGTACAAATCGATCCTAACAGGAGTCCTCATTTCTACACAAAGTCATGGAAACTAAACAACCTTCTGCTGAACAATCATTTCATAAACGAGGAAATCAAGATGGAAATCCAAAGATTCTTTGAACTAAATGACAAAGGTGACACAAGTTACCCAAACCTGTGGGACACAGCTAAAGCAGTCCTGAGAGGAAAGTTTATTTCCATAAATGCCTATATCAAAAGTTGAAAAGATCACAAATAGAAAACCTAATGAATCATCTCAAAGAGCTGGAAAAAGAAGAACAGACCAACCCCAAACCCAGCAGAAGAAGTGAAATCATTAAGATCAAATTAGAACTAAACGAAATTGACAATAGGGAAACTATACAGAAGATTAATAAAACAAAAAGTTGGTTCTTTGAAAAAAACAAAATTGACAAACCATTGGCTAGACTAACAAAAAGCAGAAAAGAAAAATCTCTAATAAGCTCCTTCGGGAACAATAAAGGAGAAATCACAACTGATGCCACGGAGATACAAGATATAATTTATGAATACTATGAAAACCTCTATGCACACAAACTGGAAAATGTGGAGGAAATGGACAATTTCTAAGAAACACACAGCCTCCCTAAGCTCAAGCAGGAAGAAATAGAATTCCTGAACAGACCAATATCAAGTACTGAAATTGAAACAGCAATAAAAAACCTTCCTAAAAAGAAAAGTCCTGGATCAGATGGTTTCACACCCGAATTTGCCACACCTACAAAGAAGAACTGGTGTGTATCCTGCAGAAATTATTCCACAACATTGGGAAGAATGGAATCCTCCCCAACACATTTTATGAAGCGAACATAACCCTGATACCAAAACCAGGAAAGGATGCAACAAAAAAGAAAACTATAGACCAATATCCCTTATGAATATAGATGCAAAAATTCTCAACAAAATCCTAGCCAATCGAATCCAGGTGCTTGTCAAGAAAATAATCCATCACAACCAAGTGGGCTTCATCCCAGGGATACAGGGATGGTTCAACATATGCAAATCTATAAATGTAATTCACCATATAAAGAGAAGCAAAAACAAAGACCATATGATCCTCTCAATAGATGCAGAGAAAGCATTTGACAAAATTCAACACCTCTTTTTTGATAAGAAGGCTCAACAAAATAGGCATAGACGGGGCTTACCTAAAAATGATACAAGCCATATATGACAAACCCACAGCCAATATCATACTGAATGGGGAAAAATTGAAAGCATTCCCACTTAGAACTGGAACAAGAAAAGGTTGCCCACTATCTGCACTTCTGTTCAACATAGTGCTGGAAGTCCTTGCTACAGCAATCAGATAAGAGAGCAGAATTAAGGGCGTCCAAATGGGAGCAGAAGAGATCAAACTCTCACTCTTTGCTGACATTATATTATACCTAGAAAACCCCAAGGATTTGACCATGAGACTCCTTGATCTGATAAATGAATTTTGTAAAGTCTCAGGATACAAATCAATACACAGAAATAAGAGGCATTCATATATGCTAACAACAGTAAAAGTGAGAACCAAATCAAAGACTCAATTCCGTTCAAAATAGCAACAAAGAAAATAAAGTACCTTAGAATATATTTAACTAAGGAGGTAAAAGACCTCTACAGGGAGAACTATGAAACACTGAAGAAGGAAGTAGCAGAGGATGTAAACAGATGGAAGCATATATCATGCCCATGGGTCGGCAGAATCAACATTGTTAAAATGTCTCTACTACCCAAAGTGACCTACAGAGTCAATGCAATCCCTATCAAAATACCATCATCATTTTTCACAGATATAGAAAAAATAATTTTACACTTCGTGTGGAACTAGAGAAGACCCCGTATAACAAAATCAATCCTAGGCAATAAAAACAAAATAGGAGGTATCAATATACCAGACTTCAAACTATACTACAAGGCTATAGTCATTAAAACAGCTTTTTACTGGCACAAGAACAGGGACATTGACCAGTGGAACAGAACAGAGAACTCAGATATAAAACCATCCTCATATAGCCAACTAATCTTCGACAAAGCAGACAAAAACATACACTGGGGAAAAGAATCCTTATTCAATAAATGGTTCTGGGTAAACTGGATAGCCACATGTAGAAGACTGAAGCAAGACCCACACCTTTCACCTCTGACAAAAATCAACTCATGACTTGAACCTTAGGTGTGAAACTATTAGAATTCTGGAGGAAAGTGTTGGAAATACTCTTCTAGACATTGGCCTAGGCAAAGAATTTATGAAGAAGACCCCAAAGGCAATCACAACAGCAACAAAAATAAACAAATGGGACCTGATCAAATTAAAAAGCTTCTGCACAGCCAAAGAAACTGTCAAGAGAGCAAACAGACAACCCACAGAATGGGAGAAAATTTTTGCAAGCTACACATCTGATAAAGGGCTGATAACTAGAATCTATTTAGAATTCAGGAAAATCAGCAAGAAAAAATCAAACAATCCTATCAAAAAATGGGCTAAGGACATGCCCATTTCTTTCTCAAAAGAAAACAGAATAATGGCCAATATGAAAAAATGTTCAACATCTCTAATCATCAGAGAAATGCAAATCAAAACCACAATGAGATATCACTTAACTCCCGTGAGAATGGCCTTTATCAAAAAGTCCCCAAAGAAGAACTGGTGCCTATCCTGCAGAAATTATTCCACAACATTGAGAAGGATGAATTCTCCCCAACACATTTTATGAAGCGAACGTAACCCTGATACCAAAACCAGGAAAGGATGCTGATACATCCTTTCCAAACAACAAATGCTGGCATGGATGCAGAGAGAGAGGAACACTTCTCCACTGCTGGTGGGACTGAAAACTAGTTCAACCTCTGTGGAAAGCAATATGGAGATACCTCAAAGCGATACAAGTGAATCTACCATTTGATCCAGCAATTCCACTACTGGACATCTACCCAAAAGATCAAAAGTCACTTTATGAAAAAGACCCCTGCACTCGAATATTTATAGCAGCACAATTCACAATTGCAAAGCTGTGGAAACAACCCAAGTGCCCATCAATTCATGAGTGGATTCATAAAATGTAGTATATATATGCCATGGAATACTACTCAGCTTTAAGAAACAATGGTGATATAGCACCTCTTGTATATTCCTGAATAGAGCTGGAACCCATTCTACTAAGTGAAGTATCTCAAGAATGGAAAAACCAGCACCACATGTACTCAGCAGCAAACTGGTATTAACGGATCAACACCTATGTGGACATATAGGAGTAACATTTATCGGGTGTCAGGAGGGTGAGAGGGGGGAGGAAGGGATGGGTATATAGAATCACAATGAGTAAGATGTGCAATGTTTGGGGGATGGACACACTTGAAGCTCTTACTGGAGGGGGGAGGGGGGCAATATATGGGGGGCAAGGTCAATATATGTAACCTTAACAGTTGTAACCCCATAATATGCTAAAAAAAACCCACGTACCAACAGGAAGACATTAAAAGTTATCCACCAAAAGCAAGAGGGTAACTAAATAACTTAGTGAAAGTTAGATCGTTTCAAATTTTAACTTAAAAATTTTGTAATTGCAGCTGGCAATATCTCAATTTCTTAATAGTCTTTTGATGGAGCTCCATTTTCGATAGGACAAATTTATATACTGGATTTGAATGAAACTGAAGACCTAAGGTTTTTTTTGGATTAAAACTTATTTTAACATTTAAAGGAATTAGAAATAGAAAAAGAGACATTTGACAAGTTTTGTGTGCACTCTGTATGGAGATAAAAAGACAGTATCTGTGAATATATCTGGGCTAGAATATTTATTTAATGAATTTCAATATGAAAAAATTAGTTTAGACTATCTTTTATTTAACAGAATTTGCTATGAGCTGACCAGTTACCTTAGCCTCTTTAGAGACAGTATAATCTCAATTAAGTAATATTATTGTCTATGTAGAAGACTCATTCAAAGATGCCTATAAGTTCCAATTTATTAGCCATACAAGCAAATTTAACAAAGGTTGCAGGTATTAAGCTAAAGCTTAATTAAAAGGAATGTATTCTCTAGGAAAAAAGTAATACAGTATTATGAACAGATATGTCTAAGAAATTGAATAAAGTGAATATGCCCTAAATGCTTTAATATACATAGATATATGTATTTCAAAGTTTTCAGAACTAATTTTATTTTTAAAAATAAGTTTTGATAACACTATACTGTAAGACCAGTAACATAATAAAACCATTTGTTGGCCACTCAAGAGCTATTAAGATCATATAATTATTTTAAGTAACCTTTTGACTAGCAATCAACAGTGTCCTAGTCTTGACATTCTCTGCATTGTCAACTTAATTACATTTTTCCCTAAAATGCTTAATGTTTACAGTGTGACTTTCTCATCCAGTAGTATTTTATCTGCTTTCTATAGATTATGGGTAATGAGTTAAGAAAATATACAATTCCATTGTATTGCTTCTTTAAATAAGACTAATTTTTTGTTCTTCAGATAAGACTGAAATAAGAGGTTCTGTTGAGATAGGAAACTGGCAGGGCCTGCCTGTTAATCACTTCGGTACCAACGTTGGCTGTAGTCGACAGCCACAGATGAACACTCATGGCCCAGCGTTGCCTGAAGTCCAGAGCCACAGATGAACACTCATGGCCCAGCGTCGACTATACTTGACAGCCACAGATAAACACCCATGGCCCAGTGTCGCCAGAAGTCCACAGCCACAGATAAACACCCAAGGCCCAGTGTCCACTATACTCGACAGCCAAAGATGAACGTGCACATCCCCAGCATCGACTGTAGTCGACAGTCACAGACGAACACGCACACCTCAGCATCGACTGTAGTTGACAGCCACAGATGAACATGTACAGCCCAGCATTGACTATAGGTGACAGCCACAGATGAACACGCATGGTCTAGCATCGACTGTAGTCGACAGCCACAGATGAACATGCACAGCCCAGTGTCGACTGTATTCGACAGCCACAGATGAACATGCACGGCCCAGCGTCAACTATACTTGACAGCCACAGATGATCACGCACGGCCCAGCATCGACTATAGTCGACATCCACAGATGAACGCGAATGGCATTGCTTCAACTAGAGTCAACAGCCACAGATGAACACACATGGCCCTGCCTCGACTATACTTGACAGGCACAGATGAACACGCACGGCCCAGCGTCAACTGTATTTGACAGCCACAGATGAACACGCACGGCCCAGCGTCGACTGTATTCGACAGCCACAGATGAACATGCACGGCACAGTGTCAACTATACTTGACAGCCACAGATGAACATGCACGGCCCAGCGTTGACTGTATTCGACAGCCACAGATGAACATGCACGGCCCAGTGTCAACTATACTTGACAGCCACAGATGAATGTGCACGGCCCAGCTAAGACTGTAATCGACAGCCACAGATGAACACACACGGCCCATCACGACTATAGACCACAACCACAGATGAACGTGCACAGCCCATCACGACTATAGACGACAACCACAGATGAATGTGCACGGCTCAGCATTGACCAGAGGCGACAGCTACAGATTAACACGAATGGCCCAGTGTCGACTATAGTCAACAGCCACAGATGAACGCACACGGCCCAGTGTCGACAGTAGTCGACAGCCACAGATGAATGCGCAGGGCCCGTTGTCGACTATAGACAACAACCACAGATGAATGCACATGGCCCAGCGTTGACTATAGTCAACAGTCACAGATGAACACGCACGGCCCAGTGTAGACTATAGTCGACAGCCACAGATGAACACACACAACCCAGCATCGACTATAGTCGACAGCCACAGGTGAACCTGCACGACCCAGCGTCAACTGTAGTCGACATCCACAGATGAATGCGCACGGCCCAGCATCGACTGTAGTTGACAGCCAAAGAGGAACGTGCGTGGTCCAGCGTCGACTGTAGTGGACAGCCACAGATGAACACGTACGGCCCAGCGTTGACTAAAGTTGACAGCCACAGATAAACACGCATGGCCCAGCGTCGTATGTATTCCACAACCACAGAAGAATGCGCACTGTCCAGTGTCAAGTGGTTGAAGCCACAGGTGAATGCGCACAGCCCAGCGTTGACTATAGTTGACAGCCACAGATGAATGCGCATGGCCCCGCCTTGACTGTACTCCACAGCCACAGATAACGCGCAGGGCACAGCGTCAGCTATACTCGACAGCCACAGATGAACGTGCACGGCCCGGCGTCGACTATACTCGACAGCCACAGATGAACACGCACGGCCCGGCGTCGACTGTACTAGACAGCCACAGATGAACACGCACGGCCCAGCGTCGACTATACCAGACAGCCACAGATGAACACACATGGCCCAGCGTTGACTATACTCGACAGACACAGATGAACATGCGGCTCAGAGTCGACTATACTCGACAGCCACAGATGGACACACACAGCGACTTTAGCTGACAGTCATGATATGACTTTTCTAATTTTTCATTTTTGAAAATAAAATTGCGAATATTAAAACATAACATAATGAAAACATATATGTTCCTTATTCTGATTTACTTTACAAGGAAAGCTGCTTGTAAAGTGAAACAAGGTTTCAGTGCTTTCAAACTCTCCCCATCACACGAGAGCAAAACAGATTTGTCGTCAATGCACAGCACAAACTATCATGCAGACTGTGAGTGCTGGCTGTGGGCAAGGTTTTGTGGCTGTTGAACGCCATACCGAAGTGGTTAAGGAGTCATAAGACCTGAACGAAGGTCTCTGAGAAAAACAAGGTTCAGTGAAAACACTAGTTAAGACCCATTAGAACCAAGATGGTGACAAAAACGTCTTCTGCTCACTCTTGTTGCTTATTATGCTCTGCTTATAGTGCATTAGCATGCTAAACAACTACCACCAGTGCCATGACAGTTTATAATCACCGTGACAGCCCCTGAAAGTTGCCTTATATAGTAAGAAAAGAGGAGGAACTCCTGATTCCTGGAACCCTCTGCCCTTTTCCCAGAAAACCCATGAGCAATCTACCCCTTATTTAGCAAATAATCAAGAGACACCCGTAAATGGTTTGCCAGCAATGTACAGGGGCTGTTCTGTCTATGGAGTAGCCTACTTGCTGCTTGTTTATTTAATAAATTTTACTTTTGTTTCCAACTTAAGGCTCGCACTTGAATTCTTTTTTTCATGAAGCTAAGAATCCTCTTGGCCTTCAAGTCAGACCCCAGTTTTGGAGTCTACCTCCTGTGTCACTATCCTCTATTATTTTGACAACTGTGTTCAAGTCCCTGACTCAAAATTCTACCATCTGTGTCACCTCTAGGTCCAGTTTGATTATTTTATCTCTTGATGATGGGTCATATTTTCTTATTTTTGTAGTATGTACATAAGAACAGGAGAGAATGAGGTAAATAATGTTTATTTTCTGGAAAGAGTATACCTTCTATCAGGCCCTTAATGTGGTGGGTTGGGCCAATCCAGAGTCTAGTGAGCTGGGTTTAGGCATCGTTGTTGCTTCAGTTATAATTGGTATGACACAGGCTTCACAGCCACCTGGTGGTTGAACGCTGCTGCCTCCTATTCAGTGGGGGCGTGGAGTCCTAGAGGACTTCTTTCGATGTTCCTGCTCTCAGACCTTGGCAGGCCCAGTGTGCCTGCACTCAGTGGTAGGCCTCTCCATATTCCTACGCCTGCCCTAGCGGTGGACTGTTGCTGTCCTGTACTCTGAGTGCCAGAGGGTTCCCCTTACTCTCCTGTTTCACCGTCAGACGGAGGCAAACCCTGCGTGTCTGTGCCGCAGAGGAGAGCTCTCTCACTAACTGCCTTACCTACGGCCTTTCCCGCTGCCCCTGATGCAGGCCTGTGAAAGGGTTAACGGGCGGGTGTAGACTCTGCATGCGGGCTCCCAGAAATCCTTTGCTGTTTATTATACCAACTCAGCTTGTGAAAATTTGTTAAATTTTCAGCTTCTTTTTCTCACTCACATTTATGGCAGTTTCCTCTTCTTGCTGCCCCGCTGGAGGTAAAGTAGCGGGTCTTGTCTCTTTGGGCTACATCAAAGGAGCCCTCAAATTTGGCGTGAGCTCCTGGTACATTTAATGTGTGGGGCCATTTCTGCTGCACCTCTAAACACTTCAGGTTCACTATGAACCTTCATACAACACAATGATGCCATACATTGTGGTATATAAGAGTATATAGTACAGTGTTGAGATATATAACAGTAATTGTTAACACACAGTGATAAGTACACTAAAAGAAGTGTATGTATTAATAACAAAGATGAAAAATCAAAGAGAATTGAATCTGGCATATGGATCTCTTTTGGTTGGCTCTCATACTTAAAGATATTTGAATTTCCTTATTTTTTAAATGAGAAATTTTTACATAAATATCTATATCTGGACTGGTAGCTTGTCTTGAAAAATAGGCAGATTTGGGTCTTTGGATCCACACTTCTGTGCAGTGACCAGCTGCTGTAGCTGAGTTTCGCTGCCCCTTATGCAGGCCAGGCTTTCAGACTTTACAAGGGTCCTTTTCCAATTTGCTATCCTGCTTGGACCTGCCCAGGAATTTAGCTTGTAATCCCTGGTGTATGACGTATGTATATTCATTATGTGACACAGAGAAGGCTTTTTGATTCAGAAATTTCCATTTTCAGTCTAATTGGTTCCTGTAAACGGTAAGAACAGTTAAGATTTAAGCTGTTGATTGGGAGTGACTACAAAAGTAAGCTAGTGCCAAGGCATCTTTAAACATTTTAGCTTGAAACAACGCCCAAATTATTGATAAACTATCTCGTATTTAAAGACCATTAAAGAAGGGACATTTTTATTTTTGAAGATAGAAACGTCATTCTGCTATTAGAGAAATGGGAACTCAGTGGAGAGAAAGTACTAAGCTGTTAAAAAGAAATGAAGTCCTTGTAGTTTCTGATGTCTGAGTATATCTAAGGGTTAAAAATGATTAAAGTACCTTTCATTAATTAGCTCTCCCCTTCTCTCCATTCCTCAGATGCTGTAAGATGAATTAGTACCCATAGCCTTTCAGAGTTGACCTGATTAATTCCTTGTTATTACCTAAGAGTAAGCATAATGAAGCATAGTGGGTCTATTCTTTTTTAAAAATAACAACTTTATTGAGACATAATTCATATATTATAAAATTCACTCTTGAAAGTGTACAATTCAAATGATTTTTAGTGTATTCAGAGTTGTGCAACCATCACCACTATCTAGTTTTAGAACGTTTTATCACCCCCCAAAAAAAAGCCCATTAGCAGTCATTCCCATTCCCTTCTTTTCCCTAGTTCCAGGGAACCACTAACTTACTTTCTGTGTTGCCTTTTGTGTCTGACTTCTTTCATTTAACCTAATGTTGCCTAGGTTCATCTATGTTGTAACATGTCTCAGTACTTCATTCCTTTTGTGGTCTAATAACATTTCATGATATGGGTATATCACATTTTGTTTATCTGTTCATCAGCTGGTAAACATTTGGGTCATTTCCATTTTTTGGCAATTATGAATAATACTATAATGAACATTTGTGTACAACTTTTTATGGATCATATTTTCACTGCTCTTAGCAGTGGAATTGCTGGATCACATAGTAACTCTATGGTTTAATTTTTGAGGAACTGGCAAACTGTTTTCCATTGTGGTTGCTCTATTTTGAAATTCCACCAGCAATGTATGAGGGTTCTGTTTTCTCCACATGCTTGCCAAAACTTATTTATCTTTTGATTATAGCTATTCTTGTCAGTATGAAGTGGTATCTCATTGTGGTTTTGACTTACATTTCCCTGATAACTAATGATGTTGAACATCTTTTCATGGCCTTATTTGTCATTTGTATATCTTCTCTGAAGAAATTCCTATTCAAATTTCTCTGTTCATTTTAAAATTGAGTTGTCTTTTTATAGTTACATTGTAAGTGTTTTTATATATTCTGGATACAAGTTATTTATCAGATATGTGATTAAAAATATTTTCTCCCATTCTGTGAATTCTCTTTTGACTTTCTTAATGGTGTTCTTTGATGCACAAATGTTTTTCATTTTGATAAGTCCAATTTATCTATTTATTTCGTCACTTGTGCTTTTGGTGTCATATCAAAGAAACCATTACCTAATTCAAGGACTTGAAGATTCACACTGATGTTTTTTCCTAAGAATTTTATAGTTTTGGCTCTTGCGCCACTTTGAATTAATTTTTGTACATGGTTTAAGATAAAGGAATTACTTTGTTCTTTTGCATGTGGATATAATTAGTTGTCCCAGCACCGTTTATTGGAAGGACATCATTTCCTCATTAAATTGCCTTGGTTCTTCTGTCAAAAATCAATTGACCATAAATATAAGGGTTTATCAATGAACTCTCATTCTATTCTATCTGTATGTATGTCCTTATGCCTATATCACATGTTCTTGATTATTGTAGCTTTGTTGTACAGTACCTTTGAAATCTAAAAGTGTGAGTCCTTTTGTCTTTTTCTCTTTTCAAGTTTGTTTTGGCTGTTTTGGGTTACTCGCATTTCGATATGAGTTTTATTGCAGCTTGCCCATTTCTTCCAAGAAGGCATGTGGGATTTTGATAGGTATTACATTCACTCTGTTTATCAATTTGGGGAATATTGATGTCTTATCAGTAATAACTCTTCTAATCCATGAACATGGGATGTCTTTACATTTAGTTAGGTGTTTTTTTATTTCTTCCATTGATTTTTGTTTTCAATGTACAAGACTTTCACTTCTTTTGTTAATTTATTCCAAAGTATTTTATTCTTTTTAGTGCAATTTTACATGAAGTTGTTTCAATTCTATTTTTGAATTATTCATTTAGTGTTTAGAAATATAATTAATCTTGCACATTGATCTTATATCCTGCAACTTTGTGAAATTGTTTATTAGTGCTAATACTTTTTTGTATATATCTTAGGATTTTCTATATACAATGTGTCACCTGTGAAAATAATTTTACTTCTTCTTTTCCAATATGGATATTTTTGTTTCTTTTTCTTGTCAAATTTGTTGAGCATTTTTATCATGAAAGTGTTTTAGATTGTATCAAATGATTTTTCTGTGTCTACTGAGAATTATGTGTTCTTTGTTCTTTGTTTCGTAAATATGGTTTTACATTAATTGATTTTCCTATGTCATACCTACTTTGCATTCGTGGGATAAATACTACTTAGTTATACTGTATAACCCATTTTATATGCTGCTGGATTCTGTTTCCTAATATATTGTCAATGATTTTTGTGTCTATATTTGTAAGTGATATTGGTCTATAGTTGTCTTGCAATGTCACTGTCCAATTTTGGTATTAGGGTAATACTGGCCTCATAGAAAGAGTTTGGAAGTATTCTCTGTATTTCTAATTCTTGGAAGAGTTTATGAAGTGTGGTGTTGTTTTTCTTTTATTGATTTTTCTCTACTTCATTTCTTTCTTCTTTGATCTTTATTTCCTTACGCTTGCTTGTTTTGGGTTTCGTGTGCTCTTCTTTTTCTAGTTTCTTTAGGTGGAAAATAAGGGCATTGATTTGCAATTTTTTAAAAATGCAGGCATTTACAGCTATAAATTTCCCTCTATTGTGTTAGCTATAGCCTATACATTTTAATATGTTGTGTTCTTATTTTTATTCATCTCAAAGAATTTTCTGATTTCTCTTGTGATTTCCTTTTTGTTGATTGATTATGGGTATATTTAATTTTCACTTATTTGTGAATTTCCAAAATTTCCTTCTGTTACTCTAATTTTATTCTGGTGTGGTTGGAGAATATATTTTGTATGATTTTAATCTTTTTAAATTTATTGAGGTTTGTTTTATAACCTAACATATAGTTTATCCTAGTTTATCATGTGCACTAGAGAAGAATGTATTCTGCTGTTGTTGGGTGGAATGTTTTCTAGATGTCTGTTAAGCTTAGTTGGTTTACAGTGTTGTTTCAGACATCTATTCTTGTTCAACTTCTCCTTGCTTGTTCTATTATTTAAAAAGGGTCTTGAAATCTTCAACTATTATTGTTGAATTATTGTTTTCTTCCCTCAATTCCATTAGTTTTTGCTTTATGTATTTTTGGCCTCTGTTTTGTACATATGCATTATAATTGTTATCTCTTCTTGATGCATTGACCCTTTTATTAATATAAAAATTCTTATTTGTCTCTTAACAATTTTTGTTTCAAAGTCCATTTTGTCTGATATTAGTATATCCACTCTCGCCCTCTTTGGGTTAGTGTTTGTATGGTGTATTTTTTCCCATTTTTTTACTTTCAAGTTATTCAAGATTTTGAATCTAAAGTATGTTTCTTGTAGATACCAAGTAGCTAGATTTTATTTTTTTCTAAAAATCTATTCTTTCAATTTTTGCCTTCTAATTGGTGCATTTAATATATTTACATTTAGTGTAATTACTGATAAGGAATGATTTATATCTACCATTTTTGACGTGGTATCTACATGCCTTCTGTTTTTTGTTCCTCTTGCCCCCCACTACTACCTTCTTTTGTGATAGAGATTTTCTAGCATACAATTACCATCTTAACTTAAACATTCTAGTTTGGATTAATAATAACTTAATTTCTTTTTTTTTTTTTTTTTTTGAGACAGAGTCCTTCTCTGTTGCCTGGGCTAGAGTGCCATGGCATCAGCCTAGCTCACAGCAACCTCAAACTCTTGGGCTCAAGCAATCCTCCTGCCTCAGCCTCCCAAGTAGCTGGGACTACAGGCATGTGCCACCATGCCCGGCTAATTTTTTCTATATATCTTTAGTTGGCCAATTAATTTGTTTCTATTTTTAGTAGAGACGGGGGTCTCGCTCTTGCTCAGGCTGGACTTGAACTCCTGAGCTCAAGTCATCCACCCGCCTCGGCCTCCCAGAGTGCTAGGATTACAGGCGTGAGCTATCACACCCAGCCAATAACTTAATTTCAATAGTATACAAAACCTTTTCTCCAATGTAACTTGTTCTATTTATTCAAAGCTTAAAAACATAAGTAATATATTGTTTAGCGATAATACATATGTGGTAAGTCACTTAAGAAAAGCAAAGGACAATACACACAAAAGATCATTGTAAAGCTTAACTTCCATAGGTGGAAGGGGAGCAGGATAAGATCAAAGATACTCTTAGTATTTTATTTTTTGTAGTAAATCTTAAAATCAGCTAGCGTGAGTCCTCTATCTTTGTTCTTCTTTTTCAAAATTTATTTGACTATTTTAGTTTTGTGTCTTTCCAAATAAATTTTAGAATCAGCTTATTGATACATACAAGTTCCTGTTGGGATTTTTATTGAGATTGTATTAAATCTATAAATCAATTTGGGGATAATTAAAAATCTTAAGAATATTGTCTCATCCAATACATAAATAAGGTATATTTTTCAGTTTAGGTAGATCTTCCTTGATTTCTTTAATCAGTGTTTTATAATATAGAGTTTTTATAATCATAATCAATTTTTAACATATAGACCCTATATGTATTTAATTAGATTTAAACCTAAGTAATATATTTTGTAGCTATTGTAAATGTAATTAAAAAGTTTTTGGCTTCAGTTGTTTATTGCTGGTACATGGAAATAAAATTGATTTTTGTATATTGACCATTTATCCTGTGGCCTTGTTAAACTCATTAGTACTAGAAACTTTTTTGTAGGTTCCTTGGGAATCTGCTTAGACAATTATGTCATCTGAATATAGGGGCAATTTTGTTTCTTTGTTTTCAATCTGTATGCCCTTTAATTCTTTTTCTTGCCAGTTGTAACAATTAGGACTTCCAGTACAATATTAAATAGGAGTGGTGAGAGTGTACATCCTTCCTTGTTCTTGATTTTAAGGATAAAGTATTCAATACTTCACCAGTAAGAATGATGTTGGCTTTTTTGTATACGACCTTTATCAAGTTTAGCAAGTTCCTTTCTATTTTTACTTTATAAGAGATTTTAGTATGAATGAATGTTGAGTTTATCAAATGCTTTTCTTGCATCTATTGATAATAATTGTTTGGTTTTTTTCTTTATTGTTAATATGGTAGATTGTGTTGATTTTTAAAAAAATGCTGATTCAGCCTTGCATCCCTAGTATAAATCTCAATTGCTCAGGATGTGTTATCCATTCTGCGTATACTTGGATTTGATTTACTAATGTTTTGTTAAGGACTTTTCCATCTATATTCATGAGGTGTGCATGACTGTTGTTTTCTTATACTATCTTTGGGTTTGATATCAGGGTAATGCAGACTCCATAGCATGAATTGGAAAGGGGTCCTTTCTCTTATTTTCTAGAAGGATTGTTATTATTTCTTCTTTGTAAGTGTGGTAGAATTTGCCAGTGAAACTGTCCAGATCTGAAGTTTTCTTTATCTGAAGGTTTTAAATTAAGAATGTAATTTATTTGATACAAAGTAATTTAGATTATCTATTTCTTCTTTAATGAGTTTTTGTAGTTTGTATCTTTCAAAGAATTGGATCATGTCATCTACATTTTCAAATGTATGGGTGTAGATTTGTTCACAGCATTCCCTTAATGTCCTCTGAACGTCTGTGGAGTGCATGGTGATATCCCTTACATCTGATGTATTGGTAATCTGTATTTTCTGGTTTTTTTTTTCTTGGTTAGTGTGGCTAAAATTTGTTGTTTAGAAACACAGACCTATGTGGTAAAACTTTGAAAATAAGCAAGGAACAATAAACATGAAAACTCAATGTAAAGATCACCTCAGCAGGGGAGGGAAATGAGACCAAGGAGTTTTTGGGCTTTAAAGAAATTTATATAATATTCTACTTCCTAAAGAATATGATAAACATGAGTGTTTAGTTAATCATTAATCTTTAATTCACTATATATACACGTATTTATAGGTATGGCATATAACATCCTAAAATAATTGTAAAACATAATAAATTTAGTTTCTCAAAACACAAATAACCCAGACTCAATAGTTTTGTGGACATGTTGGAGTTGGATTGACAAGTGGAATATCATGGCCCCAGGAGACATGATTAATCAGACCAGAGATCAATTTTCTATTTCCTTTGCCTATCCCAGCATGACTATAAAATAAATACCACTACTTTTTGCTTTCCTGGAATGCCATTCTGGAGGTGAGAATTCATTCTACACTCCTATGTCTATGCTCCCTCATGACTAGTCTACGGTTATTCTTACGTGCAGTGAATATGCTGACACCGAGGCTGCGTGAGAGGAGGGTATGTCGAGGATACAGAGAGAATTCCCAGGAGCGGAGGTGCAGCGTGGCTATCTTCGCGTCATAAGCAACTTCTTGCCCTGTCTCAGCATTCGCTGGAGAGCCTGACATGTATTGCCAGCCCCCTCCCTGCCCACAGCTCTGTGGCTGGCCTCATGGGAGATTAGATATTTGTTCCAGGTCCTTGATGACAAAGAAACTGTGATCGTGTTTTGTGGAATGTCCTTCCCCCCCTTGAAGTATATGATCATATTTTATATTCAGCCTGGAAACTTGCTGCCCAATTCTCAGAGAAGTTCTACTGCCAGCAGCTTGGATGTGGCAGAATGCTGATTTAGCTCAGAGGATGCATTGAGCCACATTGCCATGGTAACCAGCAGACAGACGTGAGAGAAGCAAGGCTGCAGAGGAACTGTGGCCATCGCCAAACGACAAATCAAAGGGAGGTGTCTCAGGAGAGATTTCTAATTATCACGCGTTTGTCCTTGTAGCCAAACCAGGATGCAAGGGAAATGGCACCACTGACACGGGCTTCTTTAGGTCATAAAATCGTGCAAACTCTCCTGGGCTACTTTGGGAATTCCACAGAGCCTCCTGCTGCTTTAAGGAGTATTAAAATAGATTCTTAGATTGACCTTTTCCTTAGAGTTATCACCAAGTCCTTAGGAGTGATAACTAAAATTCTGTACAGCTTAAGGTATTTTATGGGCAACAAGGCAATTTTAAAAAGTCTTGCATTTATAAGTCTGATAGCTCATAGCATATGAGATGGTTCTCTGACATCTTGAAGAGATTGCCTCTATTTATTCCTTTTTTCTTTTTTGCTTTCTCTTTAATATAATAAACCTTATTTCAGTAATCTTTAATGCAAGGGGAGTACAAACTGATATGTCTCTATGGAAATATATGCAAATCATGTTATAGTAAGACAGAGTTTCTAGAGTAACAATTGGTAACAGCTATGCTATGTTTACTCACGAAGAAAGTGCTCAAGGTTACAAAGCTATCACTTCCTAATCACTAAATATTAATAATTTTCCAGGGAAATAGGTGTAGAAATCATTTTCCTACTTGTAAATGTGCTGAGATCAAGGCTGTCCAATTCTTGAGATGGCGAGAGGTGATAAATGCAGACACAACATCACATGAATAAAACTCGAGTTGCCTGTTGTAAGAGAGCAGCTTCGACCTTCTCCTTGCAGTCGGACCAAGCTGCAAAGGCGTCTGCATTAGCAGAGGTCTTTAACGTATCTGTTCTGCATTAATTCATATTCCTGAATGGCATATGCTGGAGGCTGGCTTGAATCACCTTTGTTTTATTAAAGGTGCATTTAAGGTCATCTACCACTAACTGCATTGTTAAATATTGATTTCGCCATTTGAATGAATGTAATTTTCAGTCCTTTCCCTACTTAATGTACAGCAGCACTCCCGTGACCCAGTCAGACAGAAGATCAATATGTGGGTGCTCAGATCATTATTGAATCTGGGTTGACTGCATTCTGTGTGCTTACTTGTTTTCCCATGAAGGCCAGAGTGTTCACCGTAATGGGCCATTGGCCTATCTACTTACCTTCTGCAAAACCTGTGAATGCTTTCCTCTCTTGCAGAATGTTTCTGACCTATTTAGTGGTCAGTGTTTCTCAGAGTGCTTAGTGGTAGGTTTCTCTTGTTGAGGAAAAAAATGTTATCAAAACAGCACTACATGGATTCATAGCCTTTCAGAACTGGAAACAAGCCTTAGACAGCAGTCAGTACTCTCATTTTTGATGATGAAACTCATTGGTGATGAAACTGAGAGTTTCATCTCAGTGACTCATGACTTTTCAAATTGCTAAGGTCAGAACTAGAATCCTGGACTTCCAAATATTTTCTTTTTATTTTACTTACAGACCTCTAATATTTAATACATATCATGTGTTTTTCTGCAAACTGAGGCAAAGTAAAGACATTTTTTGGCTATATTCATTAAAAATATCATTGTAGGCCAAAGACAGCTTGGTATTAAAATGAAATAGTTTATTTCAACAGAGATCAAATGGAGACTCTCCCCATAAGCTGCCATGGGGATATTGCCTCCTTTACGAACTTTTAGCTTGGCTCTCTAATCACTGCATGACATCAACTGGCTTCACTTACTCTAGTTAAAGACATAGAAGGATAAACTATGATGCTGAGGTTATAATGTACAGTTGGTATATAATCTTTTCCTGCCTGGTCTCTAGTTAAGCCTAGAGGTGCCAGGGGGCCATCTTCACTTCCACATACAACAAGGATTCAGCAAACATTTGAGGAAACAGAGTCAAGAGATGGACAGAGAAAGACCAAGCCCTGGCAACATGAAGTATCTGGATCAAGCCATGCCTGAAGCTAGTGATACTCTTGAACATTTAGGTTACATAAATCAGTAAATTCTGTTATTTGCTTAAATTGTTTTTTTTTTTTGAAAACTACGACCAAGAGTCTTAACTTCCTGGCGAATATATAAACTGAGTTGGATATTTGAGAAATACCAAATATTGATGGTGCAGTATAAAGTTTCTTGATGGGTGCAATATAAAGTTTCAAGTCAAGGGTGGTTTCACAGAAATCTCTATAACATTTCTAAATGTGTTATAAAAGGCCAGGCGGTGAGTCTCAAGTAAACATCTACGTTCAAGCTCTATTTTCTCGGTTTGTATCTATACGAATATGCATCTGCCGTATGAGCATTGTAAATTGGCATTTTATGTTCAAAGCCTTTAAGCAAAGTCGGCGCTGTTGGTGTTTAACAACATCTTAAAGATGGTAGGGTATCTCCTTTTCTATGGTGAAAACCATAGTTAACTAAGTTGTTTTTTGGTCAAAATTTTCACTTTGGAAAAAGCTGTCCTGTTCCCAAACTGAAATCGACTCTCTATTAAGAAAGGAAAACACAGAAATTAGAATTATGGACTTTCAGCGTAAAAAGAGTAACCTTAGAGATGGTTCAAGACTCAATTTACAGGTGACACTGAGAGCCCATGGGTGCAGGTGACGTGGCCTTAGTGGCACAGCCCCTCTAGCTGTGGAGCCAACAGTGACACCCGCGGCTCCAACCCAGCACCTTCCTCTGCTCTTGCTTCGCCCCGTGGACTTGCTTGTTTTCCTTCTCTTATTTGGCAACATGCTGGGAAATACTTTTTATTACTGGGCTGCCTGGGGTCAAGCATTTCCAATGTGCAGGTGATATAGGACAGTAGCGCAATTTACTGACAGCCATGGAGGTAATTTAGTTTGTGGCAACGTTTTCTAAGCACAAGCAAAGGTATAGTGGCACTGCAGTCTCCGTAGAGCTTACGAATATAATTAGAAAATAGAAGTTTAAAGTAGGCAAGAAGAATTCAATTAACTGGAACAAACACAATAAACAGAACCAAATCTTTTGTCTCAGCACCTGGTTACACAATGAGACCCAGGGAATCAATGACAAAATCCACACAGCTTTTTGGTAGCATCTCTACCTGTGAGAGGTAGTATTGGGAGCAGGTTTGATCATCCCATTTCTTTGGGTGGTTTTTATTCACATCACATAGACTTCCTCGCAAACACTGCAGTTATGTACAATTAAACAAATTCACTTATTGACGTAAAGGAGGATTGATATATTAAAAAATATTAAATATTGATGATTTCTGCCTCTTTTTATGTATTGGATGTAGTGTTCATAGAGCAAAAGTCTATAAGAACTATAACATCAAAATTATAAAATGTCTGGATGTGAAGTTCATAAAGCTGAAACCACTTTTGTCTTAAACAAAGGCAGATGCTTTGTGTAGATGGATATCTCTTTTCTGTGTTCTAGGCATTTACTTTCATTTTTGAAACGCTTTTATGTGCTACACGAGGCACCTGGCCCTGGAGTGAAAAGAGATTAAAAACACCTTGGGGAATCTTAATTCCCTCTAAATCACTTTTTTTTTTACCCTTTTAAAAGAAAGAGTTGGTCTTGAATGAAATATGGAACCTTATCTACCTTACAAATCCTCTACTCTTTTCTCCCCTCTCCACTGCCCCAGAGCTCCAGGGCTTGCTGACAGATAGGTGGTGATTAAAAATTCTCATCATGCCCACGCGCCTTGTGCCCTCTCCTTTGTCATTCTGCAGTTGGGTATCAAAGCTGTAGCATCCATGTTCTTTGAAGACTAAGCAGGTCGGACATGCAATTTAGATGAAAAACAATTATTCTGTGTTAGCTTGCTTTTGGCAAGAGTGTATTAAGGCTCATCTTACTGATGGGAAACAAAAGCTGCACTTCATCTTCATGAATTTCAAATGAGGGAGAGAGAGAAGGAAACAGTGAGTTTTCTGGCAGGGGCTTTTCTGCATAACCTTTCTCTGATGAGTGGTTCCTTCCTTGATAGATACCCTCAGTGCCAGCTTGGATAGTCACGCGCTGCTCTCCTGCGCACGGATGGTGCGGATGGCCATGCGGTCTACTGGTGGGGCCTTTGAAACACGAAAGAGGACCAAGCAGCTGAAGCACATGCTGGGGCATTTTTTTGAACTCAACAAGGAAAGAGAATTGACAGCCACATTGCACTGATAGCTTTTGTTATAAATGTGTTTGGTTTTGAGAAAACAAGTGACCGAAAGGCATATTTGTGAATCATCTCTGTGCTGAGTTAGGTTGGACCTTAAAAAATGCCACTTTATATTCAAGGGCTCCGTTTAAAAATCCCAGCTCAGAAAGTCTCAGCGACCACCAGCGTCTGAGCGCCGTGCCGCAGGCTGCTGGCTGCGGAGCAAGCTCTCGCCCCGACTGCTGAAGGCCCAGCCGCGGCCGAGTGGGACAGGGGCTCAGAGAGGACCAAACCTGTTCTAGGGGCCCATCCTTGCCAACAATATCATCCAGTTCAAAACCACGAAAGGAACATCAAAAGCAATATTGAAAGGAAGCGAAAGTCACGCCAGCCCACCAGGCACCGCACGTGCTTGTGGGACCGTGTCTCAGGGAGACCAGGGCCAGTGTCCAGGGGACGGGACCCGTGAGGTCACCGAGGGCCCCGTGCTTGGAAGGCCCACGCTTGGTGTGGTGCTCTGCCATCGCTCTCTTGAAATTCTTACTAATTTTGAACAAGGAGCCCCGTGTTTTCATTTTGTGCTGGACCCCCTCAAATTTTATAGCTAGTCCTAAAGGAGAAGAGAGATGCCAGCATGGGGCATGGAAGACGGGGTGCAGGTGTGCTTCTGGGTGAATGCTGTGGCTGGCTGCCCTCAGTTCTCCAGGTGTGACACTGGAGTGCCACTATCCTGCTGGCGCCAGTGTGGCCAGCTGGTCCTTGAGGGCAAATGCAGTGGTGGTCATCCTTTGGAGACAGCTGTGAATGAAAGGTAGCTTGTCCCATGTGACTTCTGCGTCTTCTCACATATTCACCTTAGCATGTCACATTCTTAGAGTCAAAACCTACACTGCATCTGAGGTTAATACTACCCAAGAGACTTCAAAATATGTGTTTTGTTGACTCCTGGATAACATGTGGAAAATGTATGTTTTTTTCTCTAGCAAGCAAGGCCTAGATTTCATTTATTAAAATTTAAAAAAAATTTTGATTTCAGCATATTATGGGGGTACAAATGTTTAGGTTACATATATTGCCTTTGTCCCACCTGAGTTGGAGCTTCAAGCATGTCCATACCCCAGACAGTGCTCACCGCACCCATTAGGTGTATATATACCCATTCCTCCTCCCCTGACATCTGCTTGACACCTAACGAATGTTTTTACTGTATATGCACTTAGGTGTTGACCTGTTAATACCAATTTGCTGGTGAGTACATGTGGTGCTTCTGTTTCCATTCTTGGGATACTTCACTTAGTAGAATGGGCTAGATTTCAGTTTAGTGTATGAACAGACTTTTATTTCTCTGTGACATTTATGGTTTTAAGCTAAATTGCAATTTTCCCTTATAGCCTGTGTTTAAATTCTAATCCCTAAGCTAGTTAATGCTGAAGATTTGGTAAAATTCTACTGGATTCCTCAAATTTAAGCATACAGTGAAAAAATGGCTATGGGCTTGATGAGATGTACCTTAGGACATTTTTGAGAAGCAATAGAGCGTAGAAAAAAGGCTTCACATCGAGAGAGAACTGGACCCAGATTCTGGCTCTGCCACTTAGGAGCTGCATGCTGTTATTTCATTGTATTAAGAGAGTTTCCTCAAAAGTAAAATAAGGATAAGAATGTTGCCTTTCAGGGGTCTTATTGGTATTAAAGGAAATAATAAAGGTAAAGTAATCTGAACAGTTCATGGTATGTTGCATAGGTGTTTTTATAACTATATGAATTTAGTTGTTTAGTGTTACCTGGCTAGGATTTGCTCTTCCTAATCTTGATCCCCTTGTATGGACTAAGTGTTACTCTAAGATAGTGTCAACCCTAATGCAAATTATGAGAATGTTATTATTTTAAAAGGTAATAAAAGTGATGAAGTTGATTGGAAACCCATGATATCATATAATATAGTTTCCATTTATCGACCATTTTGTTCCCCCCTAAATGGCAAGTGCATCAGTTGTAAGTCCAGTGCCATGTTTCACCCTTGGAGGTGGCCCTATTTCATGGTTAACATCACAACTGTGAAATTGGAACATCTGGTTTCCATCCAATGAATGAGACTCTCTAACGTGTTTAGGGTTTTAAAAATATAGAATGTTTATGAATTCTCAATGAAATTTTTAAATTTAATAATATAAGAAAGAAGCCAACTGTACACATCTTATGCAAACCTATTTTGCAGAGTTTTCAACACTATACAATTCAAATATCTAGACTTTAGCACAACCACTGTCTTTAGTGATGCATTGTTCATTTTGATTTTCCAAGCCACTGAAAACATTCTCCATTTGGTGCTGAGTGATTTCATGAACTGCATCTGTGAACACAATCCTAAATTTATTCAAAGTGTATGGTTTTGATTAGGAAGAAGGTTTATATAGGTCTTGTAAAAAAAAAGGTCGGATAGGAGTGGGTATTATAGAAAGTAGCCAAGTAATTCATCTAGGTCTGCTTATACATTTTCTTAAAAAGACATCATGGATGAATCATTAACCATTTGAAATAAAATCACCCAGGATGAAGGTATGATGAAAGAAAACAAAATTGTCATAATTTGGGGAAAAATTTCCTGACATCTCAAAGCAACAACATAAAAACCATGTTTATCTTTTACAAAAAGGATCAATTACACTTTCTTGAGAGCAGATATTGAATAAAATTGAACATTAATATTAAAAACTTTCCATTATTAAAATTTCAAATTGTACATTTAAAAAAATCACCCTATTTATACATCTGTATACTCTCATCTCTCTAAACATACCTATTTCACATTGCTGCATAGATCCACCAAATGCATTCTCTGCCTCCCAAGGCACATGCATTTTTTAAAGTGAATAAATCATTTAAATGAGTCAAGTGATTGGTATGCTGTGTTCATGGAGAGGAACTTCTATCACTTTTAGAAAATAATCTCACCTCTTTCATAGATTCTTCTTTTCCTGGAAATTCCCAGTTAAACTAAGAAACAGAACCTAACGTAAATGAAATTAGCACTAGAATGGTTCAGATTTTAGTGTGCTAGTCAGTTGTAGTGGTAAGGGGAAGCAATTGGGAGAATACTTTGGTTTCTTTTGCATAGTTCTTTGAAGTTATTTGTTTTATTGACTTTGTTGTATTTCCCGGAATTTTAGCTTAGCTATAATATAATTTCATCACACCCTTTTGTGGCTTTTAAAAACAAAGGTGGGCCGGGCGCGGTGGCTCACGCCTGTAATCCTAGCTCTCTGGGAGGCCGAGGTGGGCGCATCGTTTAGAGCTCAGGAGTTCGAGACCAGCCTGAGCAAGAGTGAGACCCCATCTCTACTATAAACAGAAAGAAATTAATTGGCCAACTAATATATATAGAAAAAAATTAGCCGGGCATGGTGGCACATGCCTGTAGTCCCAACTACTTGGGAGGCTGAGGCAGCAGGATTGCTTGAGCCCAGGAGTTTGAGGTTGCTGTGAGCTAGGCTGACGCCACGGCACTCACTCTAGCCTGGGCAAGAAAGTGAGACTCTGTCTCAAAAAAAAACAAAAAAAAAACAAAGGTGTAAACTATATGAGTGATTTGCATGAGGGAGGCCTGTTGGGGGACACTTGGGGGCCTACGATACAGAAAAAAGGTGTCAGCATCACAGTCAGAAAAATCTAGCTTCTGGGCCTGCCAACAGTCTTCAGCGTCATGTGGCTCTGGAGCAAGTGTATAAAATTCTTTGTCATAGTTTCATAACCTGAAAAGCTTGCTGTAAATGTTAGAAGTAATACACAAAGTAATACACTCAGTGTACTAGACAGAATGACTTGGTTGACAGTAGCTAGCAGTGCTGATTACAGACGGGTGTTTGCGGAACCATCTGGACTTCCTATTCTGCACACAGTTTGGATGAAGCCAGAGTACCCAAAAGCTTACGAATTGCACTTTAACTCCTTTCTACAAAGTGGATTTTGGAAATCTACAGTAGCATAAATCCATATTCCACAGAATAGAGTTGTGTTCAATAGTAGCCTTTTGATCTTTCTTTTGTTTTGCTTATAACAGAAAATAATGGATTTTTTTAGGCTCTAGAATATAGCACAATGCTAAAATTAGTAGTTATCTTTACCAATCATTTGTCTTTTCTTAGAAGAGTATTTTCCACTTTGATTCCTCATATAAATATGTAAAATGCAGTCCTATTTTACTGCTTGAAATCAACACTTTGTTTAACTTAAATAATTGAGCAGAACTTGCAATGCTGCTATTCTCAAATGCTATGCTTTCTTTTTGGTAGAGAATTCAAAGAATTTCTCTGTACTTAAAAATTAGAACACAATGGGAGATTTTTTTCCCCTTAAAAGCAGTTCAGATCTATTTTTATTTTAGATTACCCTAAATTTCCACTTAAGAACTATGAATGTCAATAATCAGTGATCATATCTTTCTACTATATGCATCAAGCTGTTGGCTATAATTAAACAAAATGCCTGGAGTTTTCCAGTTAGATGGATATGACAATGAATCAGTGATCAAAAATTGTTACCAAATGAAATAACATCAATATCTGCAATTGCTCAGAACCTCATATGATTCTGGCATTGTTTACTTTTCTATAAATCTTGATCTTCAAAGAGGCTGAAACTTCTTTTTGTGATTTTTCCTGGTTGATTCTGTTTAATCAAACTAATGTACAGTTACTGAGAATGAATATAGAAAGGGCCAGTGGAAACATGTGGCATTTGTCTAATTTCCAAGACAAGAGGTTAATACTTTTGGAAAAGAAAATTGATTCAGAAAATGATATGGAATGTATGCTAGGGTCATCTTGGGTGTCTGCATTCATCTTGAATGTGAAATCTTAGAACTTTTGAGAGCATTCATTGGAAATCCAGAAATGTTCTCTGGTTCTGACACGTTTCTTTTTTTTCAGTAAAAACCAGATCTGGGCTGGTGGTAGCATTAAGCCCCGGGGTAGTGGGAATGAAGCTGACACCAGGTGAAATTCCACTGTCTTGCCAGCTACATGAGGAACTTAAACACTCCACCCCCAGCATTTTGACACAATACAATTATTTTGCTTTTGACAGATGGCATTTGTTTGTTTGAAAAGGTTATTGCGAAAAGTACCATCTTTGGATAAATGTACTCAGATTGGTATTTTAGATGTATTTCACAGCTGCACTTTTATAAATAGGTTGGAAAATAGCTAGATACTGATTTATGTTTGACAGCTCATTTTAGTGGTATTCAGAATTTCTGCAGGGATACTTTGGCTTGTTCCCTTGAGTTTTCACAGCTCATGAAACTCTGAACAGCATTAAAGATAAGAGGAAAAAAAATCTTTAATACAACACATTCAAACCTCAGTGGATTATCTTGCTCTAGATTTTCCAAACTACTTTTAGTTTGGAACAATTTTTTTTCAATTGTTGGAAAAATTGTTGCAGTTATTTGAATAATGAAAGGCTTGCTCAGTGCTTAATTTAGACATGAAAATGCCCATGTCAAAGCACTACATCTGTGAATAAATGTGCTTTGTATGTGTCCATTGTTGGTTGAGAACATGGATTCTGGAATCTTCCAAATGGGCTGTATAGGAAATGTCGCACAAGTTTCTAAACTTCTGTTTCCACTTCCTCATCTGTACAATATGGATGCTAATAGTACCTACCTCATGGTGAGTTATGAAGATTAAATAAGTTAATACACACAAAGAATTTGGAAATGCTTGGCTCATGGGGGATCAGTATTCACTGCTATTATGTATATGTGTATGTATATATGTATACACATATGTACAGATAAGTAATAAAAATAGTAACTATACACCTAATATATATTTAATATTCTTTATTATATCTTATCCCTTTCCCCATCATTGATTATATGAAAGTTACTATACTACCAAATATAGGTTGAGTGTCTTATGAAATAGTGAACTAGATTCTATCAAAGATATAAAGAAAATATATGTATCTCTTTTGAAAGATTTGATCACCTTTCCTCCTAAAATATTTTCAGGGTCTAGAGAGCATTTAAGTTGCTGGAATGATCTACCCAGAGACTTCCAGATGAAATTACATAATTGATGGTGTGTGGAAATCAGTAACAGCAAAAGACACAGTAAAGAACCTTAGGCAATGTCTTTATGGAGAGTGATTTTGCTCTAGTTGATAATTTTACTTCTCCAGTGTTTCTTGGAGACTTCAAAAAATGATTCTTTCCCACTGTTCCTTCATATGCAAGTGTTTTGCCCCCAGGGCCTGAGGTTCTTGTTTTTCTGTTTGTCGGGCTTGTCTCAGACCCTGGTACAGACACAGCATGAGCGAATTGCACGAGATGGGGGCAAGGACAGTCTGGAGCCCTTCCCTCACAAAGGCGAAAAATCTTCTGGACTTTTCGCCTCCAAATTTTAAGATCGACTGTTGCTTGACAATGTGTGATTTGCTTTACTTTCCTCTGTGAGTGGTCAGTATGGAGAAATATTAATGTCTACTTTTTCTGTTTTACAGTCTTCATTTTAAAGATCTAATTACTGAATTCCTTTTCTTGAATATTGCACTGGGCCTGCTGACCTAATAATTCTCTTATCTCTAATTTCCCATCATTAGCTGTACTTGAAGTTGTATCTTGCACATACTCCTGAGCTAGCAAATGTGTGGAAAAGGTAGAGACTGTCCCCCTTGCAGGAGGAAATGGCTCAGATCACCTGAGAGCCAAGTCTCAAGTGCACCATCAACATTGCTGCCTGCTGTTTGGTGGCATTTTCAGGTATGTTAATTTAGATTTAGTTGTGGTATCACCAACTAGGGTAGCATAGCTATTCTGCGCTTCAGAAATGCTGAGACAGGTACATCCTTGAGGGGCTAGGAAAGTCCATTACTCAATGAGTCTACGGGTCCAACTGTCCTGAATCTTTTCTGTCTAGGTCTATTCCTTTGTCACCTTCTGTGACTGCCAGAGCCAGTCAGTAGTGTGCTATATGTTTTGATGTAATACTGTCAAGTCTCTGGTAGATTTATAGTTCCTCATTCTTAGGGATTCAGTAATGAGAAGATGTTTCAATTTTCTTGATGATGTTTGAAAGGATAATTCTTTGAACTCCATTACTGCTGGTGAAATAAACATCATATTAAAATAATAATGACAGCTACTTTGTTGAGGATCAACTCTGTGCCAGATAGCATCACACGTGTTTTATGTATCATACGTCTTTGGAGCAAC